>JASDQU010013144.1:92340-117927 GCA_032191745.1 Picea mariana | reverse complement strand
AGAGAGGAAGGGTAGGGAGCAGGAGAGAGTGAGTGAGAGAGAAAGAAAGAGAGTGAAGGAACGAAAAAGGGGAGAGAGAGAGAGAAAATGTGGTGGTGAGGGGGGGTGAGGGGGAGAGGGGGAGAGAGAGAAATAAAGGAAGGTAGAGAAACAGGTAAAGAGATATATAGGGTGGTGAGAGTGAGGGATAAATAGAGTGGCAAAGTTAGAGAGATAGAGAGAGAGGAAAAGAGAGTGGGAGGAAGGGAGGTAGATAGAGAGGGAGAGATTGAAAGAGAAAGAGGTAGGTAGTTAGATACACATAGAGAGAATGGAGGGAGGAAGGGAGAGGATAGAGGGGAAAAGGGGGGTGGGATTGAGAAATAAAGAGAGAGGGAGAGAGAGGAATGAGAGAGAGAGAGGCTTGGAGGGATACATGGAGTTTGAGAGAGATAGGGAGAGGGAAGTAAAGACATAGATAAAGGGAAATATGGTGGAGAGAGAGGAAGGGTAGGGAGCAGGAGAGAGTGAGTGAGAGAGAAAGAAAGAGAGTGAAGGAACGAAAAAGGGGAGAGAGAGAGAGAAAATGTGGTGGTGAGGGGGGGTGAGGGGGAGAGGGGGAGAGAGAGAAATAAAGGAAGGTAGAGAAACAGGTAAAGAGATATATAGGGTGGGGAGAGTGGGGGAGAGATAGACAGAAAGAGGGAGAGGTGTTATACCACAATTTTCCACATCAATTGTATTTGTGAGATGGCTTAGTCATTTCCCCTAGCTTACAATCTTAAATCCCATCCTCCTGCATCAAACTCATCTAAAAAATAGTATTTTTATTGCTATCCGCAAATCACCAGTATGAAAAATATGGATGTCCATGCCTTGCTAGTTTTCAACCCACGGATTCCCTTAAAAAATATGAAAAAATAAAATATTCCACATTTTCGGGTGAAGTTTTCAGTTGACCTCTTTCCTAAATTTCCCTTGGATCATACATAATAGAATTAAACCACCTTAAACACTTGAGGATGGTATAAATTTACCTTTGAGGGCATGAATGAAGGGGAGAACTCAGGTGCAAGATTATGCTGAGGAATTTGCAAGTTTCCCTAATTTCCTTGATCCTCTGAGTAGCATCCCCTTGATCTGGAACTTGTTTTCTAGAATTCCTTCCTCTCCCATATGTGGTTGTAGGGTGTGTTCCTATCTCCTTTGAGTCATCCTAGGAGGAGACATCATGCTAAGTTGATGGTTGAAGGACCAGTGGAGGAACCTGGGTGGTTTTCTTTGAGGCAGTGTTGGGGGTTATAGTTGGGTTGTAATTACTAACTTTCATTGTTTTCAATAAAAGAGTTGTTTCCCTCCATACATGTGTAAATTGATTCAATCTATTTATATATGTTATTTTTCTTCATATACTTGAATTTTTGCACATTATATGTATGCTTTGAATTCATAACTACCTTGTTGTAGCATAGACTTGGTCTTCTTTTGCAGTTTGATATGAGTGGAGATTAGGAGCAGAATCAAAGGTGGAAAGCGAGGATCGACATCAGAAATAGCACACCAAATTCGTCAGCATAATCTTGCACCTAGGTTGTCCCCTTTATCCATTCCCTCAAAGGTGCCTTTATACCATCCTCAAGGGGTTGAGATGGTTGAATTCCAATGTGTATGAGCCAAGGGAAGTTTGGGAACAATCCCAACCAAAACATTTACCTGAAAATGTGGAATTTCTTTTCATATTTTTAGGGCATTTGCGGGTTGCAAACTAGAAAGGTGTGAACATCTGTGGTTTACACACTAGTGACCCACAAATGGAAAAAATACTAATTTTAAGATGAGTTTGATGCAGGAGGATGGGATTTAAGTTTGAAATCTAGGGAAAATGACTAAGCCATCTCACAAATGAAATTGATATGGAAAATTGTGGTATAACAAGAGGGGGAGACATAAATCTAGTAAGAAAGTGAGAAAGTGTGTGTGAGAGAGAGGGAAAGATAGAGGGAGGGAGGGGTAAAGTGAGAGAGTGGGAGAGGAAGAGGGAGTGAGAGAGAGAGAGAGGGATGGATGGAGGAGGGAGAGTAGGGGGGAGAGAGGGGTCGGGAAACAATGAGAGAGAGGGAAAGGGGGGAAGAGATCAAGCGAAAGATAGGGGAAGAGAGAGAGAGATAGGGGGGGATTTAAAGAGATGTAAAGAGAGATAGGGGAAAATGGATGGGAAGGGAGAGAGAGAGGGAAAGAGGGAAGGAAAGAGAAAGTGGGAGAGAAAGAGAGTGTGTGTGGGAGAGAGGGGAATAAAAGGAGTGAGGAGGGGGGAGAGGGAGAGAAGGTGAGAGAGGCAGGGGGGAGAGAGAGAGAGAGAGAAAGGTGAAGATAATATAGAGAGTGTGAGTGGGGTATATAGGGGGTGTAATGATGGGGCGGAGATATGGGAAGATGGGGAGAAGAGAGAGGGTGAGGGAGAGAGAGAGGGATGAATACAAAAAGAGAGAGATATGGAGAGAGTGGGTGGAGAGAGAGAGTTGTTGGAGATAGAGAGGAATATAGAGGGATGGAGGGAGAGAGAGAGGGGGGAAGAGAGAGAGATATATAGTTTGTGTTAACAATAACATGCGCGGGTTCCTATTCCTAATAATGAATGTGTGCTTCAGGAAAGCGTGTGCATTCATAAATCTCACATGTGTTATTTTCATTTTAAATTTTTTTCAGGAACATGCACACTTTCATGATTTCATGTTTCTCAAGAATGTGCATGTGTTCATAAAAAATATGAGTTGGAAAGAGTGTGTGGAGGTTCAGTGAGTACTGAGGCTTTAATATTAATAACTCATTCATGTTTATATGAACGTGAACATGTACCTGTGTGCTTATTTTTGTTCACACCCCATTGCCACATTTTTGTCCATTAACTTCATGAAATAATCAAGACCTCATTCGAGAACATCAAGCTGAATTATGGATGTCCTGTGGTTTATTTGATTCAAATTTGTAGAGGGATTCAAGGCAAAGATTGTTACAAAAAACATAATATATCTCCTCGCATTTGGCTTCATAATATAGAACCTCTCAATCATTACATTTGGATGGATATATCATACATTAATGCTAATAAAATTCATATAACCTATTCATTATACCTTTTATAAGAAGAAAAATATAGATAAAATGGTCCCTATAATACCCAAACACAAGATATTTACAGTCTTAGAAATCAAGGTAATATCATCCTTCTAGGAGACTTCAATGCTAGAAGTAGAATTAACCAAGATATTCTTTTAAGTAATTATTCCAACTCTAATCTTATATGGATAGATGGATACCTTAATTTAACTAAGAAATACAAAAGAAACTCTTCAAAGTTGAATGAGAATCTATTTGGTACTGAGATAGTCAAGTTCTTTAGTTATCATGACCTAATAATTTTCAATAGGTTAATGAAGTTGCAAAAGTATTACCAGAGGATCCCTATATGAGCATGTGCATGAAATTAATGGACAAAAAAGTGGCTACAAGGTGAGCATGGAAATTCTCACGCAGTAACATGTGCATGTTATTGAGAACACACATGTGTTCCTAATGTGACGAGTTTAATAAACCCCAATCTTCCACCCGATATGTTGCATAGGCTCCTTGGCAGGAATGCATGTGCATTCTTAATTATGCACACTCATTCCTAGGAATGTGCACATGTTCCTATTGGGCCCAGTTAAAAGGGCCCACTGGTATTTATTTTTTCATATTCCACCATTGCATCGTGCATTTGTGAAAGTATTGAGATAATTGAATTCTTGGATATTGTTGGAAAATTGTCCAAAGGATCTATTGTGACGCACACAATAACCCACATAAGCTCTCGATTTTTAGTGCGTACCCACACTACCAAAATTTTGCAAGGTGCTAATCTTTCTACCCTAATGGTTATTCACTTTTTATATTGATGCTTGTATGCAGATACCTAAATTAATTTGATGCTTAGTCTTCCATTGCTACTCGAATCCAACATAATATACCCTTTCTACAATTTCCCCCAACTTCCTTGAAACTTATTTAAATTCGTAACTATCTACAACTACTTAGCCCCCCTCACATCCTTACCCATGTGACCTCAAATGATATCATTAGTACTTGGCCTCCGAAATTCTAATGCTCTCGAATGTGAAAGCACTACCAATGCTATCTTTACAATGTTTTCGTCGACAAACCGTCGTAGAAAGAAATCCTTCATGAGATACTCCCGATGAAGACACTCCTAATTTAAAGTGTCGCATCATTACACAAGTGGCCAAATGCGATTGGTTTCCAAACTTACCCCAGTAGTAATAATGTGCCATGTTCTATCTGGGCCCCAACCTTTATGTCCCCACATTATGAAATTTATATAACTTTCACGGAACTTTGTGATCACATGTGTCAATCTTCCTTTGGCTTATCCATTTCAGTGGAACATTTCGTCGTCAGTAAACATCATAGGTTTACATCTATTCTCCATGAGGAATCTGCTAACCATAATATCACTCAATCAAAATCACTAATGATCTAACCTTAGAACTATTCGACAACCCAGATAAATCCATCACTTATCGACTACATCTCGACCGCTAAAATTTAACCCTTTCTATGACCTTACACATAAGATTTTAATATGATGACGAATAATGAAAGGGAAAGTTTTATCCAAAGTGGTTCAATCATAAATCCCATAATCTCTCCACCTCCATTCAACACATTATTTGAAATTACCCATTTCGATGAAGCTTTTCATCATCAAGAAATTGTGTTTTCCATCCTTACATATCGAGCTTTGTTTTTACAATCTAGAAATGACAATATCGACAAGCCCCTTTGCTTATTGACTCCTACTCCCTGTCGATATAACAACGGTCATAACCACTGAGTTGTGTACGAGAAATATTTATGGTGCATCGTACCACTCTAACCAAGTCGAAGATGTAACACATTTTACATTAATTATGCATGGTTTGGGTATTTTGGGAAATATTAAAACCCTGTTAAGAAATAATCGAATTCACTTGAATGTAATACTACAAAAATTAAACCAGTTCTACTGGTGCAAGAATCGAGTAAATAGTACTTTGGGATATAGTATTCAAAGTAGAAGGTAAGTTTCTTGCACATTTTTATGTATCATTATTCTCTATAACATTCTGATGCTTACTTAATTCCATTTGATGTGACTGTTTAAACAGGTAACAAAATGTCTCGGATGTAAACCAGGAAGGGAACAAGTCAAATAGTTTTTGTTCCCACTCCTATTCCTGGACAAGACTCTCTCAATATTTTCGACATAAACAACAATGATGAAATAGACCACCATCCCAAGTACTATGAAATTCATGACATGTTCCAAAAAGAGGATTTCCTGTTCGACGTTGAATACATTGATGAGTTCCGAAATATCCACAAAAGTGACATTTACACTGTAGCTACTCATCCAAAAAATTTCCCTTACAATGAAGTTGGAAAATGGTGTTTTTCACATATTAAAAAGGACATAGGGTTGACAGTCAATGCCTTAGGTGTTATGATTTCATCTCTCAAGACATCGAGTTTCAGTATAAAACCTCGTAGCTCACTATTGTACAAGATTAATCGTTCCTAGACAAATTTAAAGTCGATCACGATGACTTTGAAACTCTAATGGAATACTGGTTTTTTTATTAAGAATGGTCGTTGAAGAAGGGAGAGAGATATGTCCTGGAACAATATATGAAATACCTATACAAAATCTTAAATGCAATTATTTGCAGACTTTATGAAGAGGAGACCAACACCCACTTTAGGTAGGAATGGTTTCTCATGGCCTACATAGTGGATAAGACTACAAAATTATTCAATTGGGATAATATCCTATCATTCGACATCACGAATCGAGTTTAGGATCCTCAAGGTATGAACACATCTAATTTTAATATGATGATCTACCTTATATATGCAATTTTCATATCCAATATATTTCCTTCCTATAATTGAGATTGGAGCCCATATCAAAGCCCAATCCATGTTTATTTTTCTTAGTTGTGTGAAGTTAATTGCAAACAAAATTTATACGACTTGTGTGATTATTTCCTCACTCCCCTTCACAAGGACATCTTTGGTGTTCACCCATAGAAGATATCCCAAGGGGCCATCAAAGTCCTGAGAGGAATAGGGGACTGGTACCTGAAAAAATATTATACACTCGTAAGGATATTTGGGGCCATGATACTACCACATTTGTTACCCAAATATGTCCTCGATAAATTGTTGGCAAGAGAGATGATATACTAGATAGTATAAAAATGGGCCACTTCCTACTTATCAGAGAAAAATAAAATATATTGGCCCATTTTTCCTCTCCACATTTTCCAATTCTCCTTGCTAAATAAAAAAAAAGTTGAAAAGGACGTTAAAACCCTTAAGGAATTATTTCTATGCGTTGCAAACCAAAAAGGGAATGACCCACAAAATATGGTGTATGACCATATGAGGGTTGTCAAGTTAGTACCATAGTTAATGCATGAAGTCAATTTTGTAGAAGATATCTTTAGGGGAGCCCTGCATTTTGGAGAGGTGATAGATAGACTCATTACTGAAACAAACTGAGAAAATATTCAGAAAGAGGAAGACAAATACTAAGACATGATATTAAGAATAGAACAATTTAAAGCCTTAATCCAAAAGGAGAAAGAAATATTGGAGGCTCAAAAATGTGAAAAGAAGCTCAATGAATAAGAATCTATAAGAAACATTGAGGAATCCTAGATGAGATATCAATAGAGAAATAAGGTCAAGGCTAAGAAAAAATAGGTTGAGTTAGAAAAGAATAAAGGTGAACATCCATCCTTTGAGGGAAATAATGGAGAAATTTCAGTTGATACAGATCTTGAGAAGAAAGAAGCAACATATACAAGACAACCAAAGGAATAAAGAAAAAAGAAAGAGGATGAATAAAAAAGAAACATTGCCAAATCCCAAGAGAAGGGATTGGAGAAAGGTATCACAAGTGTGACAACAATTCCTAACATAGGCATACTTAATGTTACATAGGAAGAACTTAGTCCCATAGCATGCATGCCAGATAGTCTTTCGGTCACATTTGTAGTAGTTGGAATTAAAGGAACAATTGTTGTTGTAGGTGACTATTACTACAACCACAAAACTAAGGCTATTGAAGAGATAATGATCGAGACAAGGAGAGAAGGAAATGATACATGTCATGGAAAAATTGAAAGATTTATATAGAGTAAAGCAGGACTAGATCCCAAAGATAATGCAATACATGCGGCCTCAACACTTAATGCATTTTCTTATGAATTTTTTGTGTTAATATATAAAGTTGTAGAATCCCTTGATATTGAAAAATAAATAATAGTTGAACTATAAGATGCCATTGATACGATCAAGGAAAATGTGTACAGTGAGTTCAAGAAATAATCCATGAAAAAATAAAACTTGCACAAACAAGAGTTGGATAAGCAACTACGGATTCAAGAAAGAAACTTAATAGAAAAATTTGAGAAGATCAATCTAAACCAAAAGATGCAGAAGGAAGAAACATGAAAACTTAAATCCACACATGATAAAGAATTTACAAGTCTCAAAGGTAAGAAGTTAGAAATCAATGTATATAATCAAAGGATTGAAGAACAAGTTGGAAAATTGCAACAAGACAACTATCTCCTAGAGAAGATTGTCAAAGAAAACAAAAGTGAAAGTGATGACCTGGAAATAATAAAGGAAAAAGCCACAAGAGCCAATGAAGTACTCAAAGAGTTTTAGAAGAAATTATTTTGCATGCTGGATAAAATACAAAAGAATAAGTCCAACTACCATAATCTTGGATTACACATGGAAAGCATACAAGAGAAGTATTGTAGAGCCCAAGATGCATATATCAGAATAACATAATGGGAATATTCTCGCCAAAACCCATCTAGCACTTTTCTAATGTATACTTAGAAACAAAGGATCAATGATCTTAGGCTACTCTACACAAGAATGCCAATTATGAAAGATATCAAAAAAACCCAAGAACTGGTCATTGAAACATGCAAAAGATTGTGGGAGGAATCAATTATCTTTATTGAACAATTCATAATGGATCCTCTGATAGATTTCAATAAATAATCATCAAACCAAACCTTGGTGGAATACATGGAAATCAAGAGAAATCTGATCATAAGAACTATTGAAGCAATGACTGAAGTTGATAAATAAATATTGGAGACCATGCTTATACAACCAATTAAACTGGTTGCATCAACTGATTTTTTCATACGTCAGATGGAGGATGTTTTAAGGGAAAAAGTATTAAATATGATTTGTGATGGGGAAATAGAACTTGAAAATATCCAGTTAAACATAGTAGATTCCATCCTCAAGGACCTCAAGCTATGTAAAATCTTCATTGAAAAAATGCAATCATCGAAACCCTCTTGATCATTGTAACTGAATTTTACATTATAATAATTTTTGTACTCATTGAAATACCCCAATCAAAAAGGAGAACTGAAGCATCATAACTTTCCACTGATAATTTGATGGTTATATAATTTGAAAGGAATCTCTTCATATTCCATAAAAAGACGAATTTAAAGGAGAGAGGACTTTTGCACTTTGTGTTGCAGGTTGTACTATTACTTCTATTTAATGAAGAGCAAGAGGAATTTCTGAAACTGTGATTGTGGTGAATTTATTTAAGACTATTCTTGATGCATTTAAATCTAATTTGAGTATCTCATGTTCAAGTGTATGAATTTTTTTTGCAATGTTCTTGTATGCTCATGCTGTCATAGTTTCCCTTTTTTAATGCAATTTTAATATTATTCTGAACAATAACAACTAATTGCTATTGTTTTCTTAAATATATTATTGTGCTCATATTCCATTTGAATATGTGAACTGATTCTAATTCAAAATGATTTTTTTCCTAATTGTATTCAATCTTCCTTAGTTATCTCCTGATCAGGATAGGATTATTATAGTTTAGGATTGCATCTTAGAATAGTTATAGATAGCATCAATTTAGTTTATTTTTAGATTTTAATTCATTTTATAACCTTTGTTTCTAAGATTCATATTTATATAGTAGATTTAGTTTGAAAACCAGGCCAATATACTAGTCAGAAATGCCATCCCAAAAGAGAGTGATTCAAATGGACTTCCCATTGAAAATTGTCCCTTACTTGATTGACTAGGGCTTTTGGACGCGTCAATAGAAATGACACTAGAAGGTGGGCCATCAAATTGAATGGCTTATAAGAAATCTAAAATCCCTATATGTTCTATCTCTCTCATTATCACAACTCAACCTAGTGATTCTCATCAACCTCATCTTGATCACGCTTCATAGCCCCAGTATGACTCTGTGAACACACCCACTCAAATTACCATGTAACGCACTATATTTTTCTCTGAACCTAACTTTTTGTCCTTGAGTCCACATGATCATTTCACTAAACCTGAACTCCATACTATTATCAAAGAATCCCATGAATGAATATATTTTGTTCTCACCAGACAGTGGATTAGACAAATTGTCCATCCACCCATCAACTCTTCGTTATCCTAGGATTGAGAAAACTGGTCGAGCAGAAATATTTTCCTACCTAACTCTTTCACTTATCAGGAAAATCCAACTGCTGAGACCCAAAGTTTCATTTACCTCCTACTCCACGGGACTTCTCGGAACCATTTGAATTAGAGCTCGAAAGTTTCTTTCTTGACGACATTGGAGGTATACCTCCCTCTCCACCAAACTCTCCACCTCTCACACCAAGGGGTCAATCTAAAGAAGATTTGAAAGAGAAAGAGAGACTAGAAAATGAATCTAAATGATAAGAACACCTACAATTGGTTCTATATGACCCCCAAGCTATGGTTGGAAACAACCAAAAACACCCACCTTATGAACCTTAGCTACTCTTAGAAGTAGTCACCATACCTGGGCTACTCCATGACATGCCTAAACATCCAAAAATATTTCTCCCCAAGTTTGATCTAGATAAAAAATATGTGGTTGAATACCATGTTAAGAAGTTCATATCATCCATAAGGCTCCAAAATGTTCGACATGAGGATGCCATATGTCGATTATTCCCCCACACATTCGAGAATAAATCCATGACCTAGTTCTACTCTTTGGAAGAAGCCTCCATTACTAGCTAGAGATTTTTTTAGACTATTTTCTTGAAGAAATTTGGTGAAGACAAAACCCCAACTACTTTGGCCTTATATCTTTCAAGAATTAAAATGGATACGAATGAAAAAGTTGAAGATTTTAATCAATGTTTTTTTTCTTTACTAAGGCAGATCCCTTGAGCTTCCAAACCTATTGAATATGTGACTATTGAGTTTCACACTTCATCCCTACCTATGCCCATGGAAATGTTTGTAAAAAATGCATAGAAATATACCCTGGAAGCAACTTTTCAAGAGGCCCTCAAAATTGAAAAAATATGCTAAGTTTGAAGGGGAACTTAGGAGCAGAATCCTCAAAAGACAAAGCTAAAACTAAGACCAAAGACATTGTGACCAAGTCTTAAGAAAAGAAGAAAGATATTGATTCTATGGACATGGAATCCCTTAAGAGGATTGTCAATAAATTATCCAATTAGCTTATCGATTTGAAAAAGGATAATGGAGAAGGCTCTTCAAATACCAAGACATATTTTAAATTCCAATATAAGAAAGATAAGAGTGCTCCTCTCGGAAACAAAACAACTCCTTCTTCATTAGAATTGATTAATATGGAGGATATTGTCCAAGCTATATAACACCGGGCCATTGAGAATTTAGTTGAATCTAAAGATGGAAAAGAATATGAAAATGAATAAAATACCAATCCCGAGAATCTGATGAAATATAGGAGCAAAAATTTAATTCTTCTAGGACTTCTCATATGGAGTGGAAGAAGAGGAAGAAATAGAAGAAATACACATGTCCAAAATTTTTATGACGACTAGGAGTGCAAGTAAGAAGGCTTTCTCTGATTTCACTTCCCCTTTAGAACCGTCTAAAATCGCCTCTCACACTCAGAAAACATCATATGGTTCCCCTAAAACAACTGATCCTTCCAATTTTGTCACAAAGTTGGTATATGATTTCTTGGAAGACCTAAAGAAAGCTAAGGAGAATATTTCTTTTTTTGAACTGATGAAGCTTCCACATATTCCAGATAATTTTATCATATCCTTACAAGGTAGAACTACCAAAAAATCCAAAGAGGTTAATGTAAGAGGAAACAAAGGGACAATTAAAGATACCCTATTTGACAATGCTAATGCACCTAAAATATGGGTAGTTATAAACACTTCTCTATCTGAACAAAGGTCAAGATCTACCACTCCACCTTTTTTGGTTACCTTTGAAATTTTCAATGGAAATGTGCATAATTGTATGATGGATTATAGGGCCTCCTCCAATGAAATTCCCTTTAAAATTTGTGAGAAACTGAATGTCAAACCCGAGGAATGTGACATCCAAATCATATATCTTTATAGGACCCTAGTCAAAGTAATAGATGAGATGAAAAATGTGTTAATCAATATGTCCTCCAATCCTAAAATACATCAAACTATTGACATCATAGTTTTGGATATAGATGATACATATGGTATTCTCTTAAGTAGAGTCTGGTCTTCTACATGTAAAGGGTACTTTGCCATAGGTTGGTCACACCTTTGGTTACCCTATAACAACAAGCCCAATCAAATAAGTTTTGAAAGAGAAAGATACATGAAACATGTGGTAATGGAATTGAATGACGCAAATGAGTTAGTTATGTTTAACCACTCCATTCTAGGAAATTATTCATGTGATTCATTTTTTGAGAATTACTGTGCTAAAATATCCTCTTTTTGGAATTGAACACACAATATGAAATCCTTCATTTCTCTCAGATTGTTGAGCCCCACTATAACATAAAAAATGTAAATAGTCTTGATATTATACAATCTAACATAGTATCTAGAGATAAGTTAGAAGTTTTTTATAATTTCACTAATCACACCAATGTAGAAGCAAAAGAAAATCCTAAGTCCATACATAATATTAAAATATATACTAATATATTGAATTTATTTCTAGATGGGTCAAAATGTATTGAAGATGCAGGTGATGGATTCATACTAAAAGACCCTACTTGTAAGAAAGTCATGATAACTTGCAGGCTCAAATTCCAATGCACAAATAATACTCTTGAATATGAAGCCCTGCTGAAAGGACTGAAAAATTAAATTGATTTGAAAGAAATCAAGATAAAGGTATTTGGTGATTCCAATATTGCCATAAGATAGGTAAGAAACACCATACATTGTCTCTCTATTCACCTTAAACATTACCAACAAGATGTATGGGAATTGATTAAGTCATTTGATGCATTCAACATTAGTCCTATTCCTCGCTCTTTGAACTATGATGCCAATTTACTAGCCAATGTAGCTTCTAGTTGCATTCTTTCTGAAAACTTATTTCCTAATACGTTTTCTCTAGAACTAATCTACAAACATTTGATACAAGATAATGTGACCAGCTAGAGAGTCTTTGATGATGACCAAAAGATTACAAGTTTCCTACACCTTGAAGGTACATTCAAAGACTCCATAATTGGAGAATATTAACATGATAAAGAAATGAATATAGATTTTATTGGATCAACCAATCAATCAACTAAGAAAAACATAACCAACCCAATAAATAACATCCCTAAAAGTGTATTAAGGCTGGAAAAACTCTATGACCTTCAAGACAAGTTTATGAAAGTGACGAATTGTAAGAACAACACTGCTAGCAGGAAAAAAAAAACCCTATGACTACACCAGGGTTTAGAATGTAGGTAGATCATTTAACCATCTAAAAGTCAATTAATTCTCTAAACTACCCCAAACATACCAAAACTCATATGAAGAAAGAAAGAAGAAGAATATTGGGTAACTATACCTCGAATCCCACATCTAATGATGACCTCCTCGCGCTTGGAAGTATCGTTGACTGCACACCTTCTCCCAGGGCTGACCTGCATCCAAAGATTGAAAAACAAAAAACTACAAGCATGTTATTCCATATACAAGTTAGGGTTATATCTTATAATGTCATACATAAATCAACAAAAGTATTAAAGATACCAACATTTGGGACAGGAAAAGTAATTCTTGTATTAATAACTCAATGATTATACCTTTACAACCAAAGTCGGCTACCGTTCCGCGAACCTGGTCTGGGATCCTCTTCACCAAGCTCCAAGTGCACCTTTGTATAAGCTTCTCCTCTCAACCTTCTGATCTCTTCTTAGGAAGTGAATGGGTTAAACGAAGGGAGAAAGGGCTAATGATGGAATGCTGAGGCAATTCTCGCAAAAGGGCTACAATATCTTGGGCAAGGAGGGGAAGTGAAATCGGGAAGAGTTTCATTGTTCTTATGCTTATATGTGAAATAAGAGCCCAACACCTCCTTTTGTATGAAAAAATCATGGTTATTTGGTTGGGTGATGAGCTATAAAAGGTGGATTAGTTGGGAAACTACCCAATAGCCCGTAATCTCAACGAATTCCTTGCAACTTTTTATTTTTTGCAACTTTTGCAAGTATACGTGGGATGTAGTGGTGAAACATGTGTATGTATGCGAGATGTAGTTGTGCAACAAGCATATGTATGTGGGAATTAATGGTGTAGGGAACATACATCTTCAAAAAAATGGTTTTTTAAGAAGAGAAAATTAGCAGTGCTTTGGAAAAAAATGCAAGTAAGAGGGCCAAAGGCCATGTATGCATGTGTGGAGCAATTTAGGGTTATAACAAACACTTCATCAATGAAATTTGAAGTGATAAATCTGGGATCATATGATATTCCTTAGAACATTAACTTGGGAAAGAATTGTTCCCCTGAAGAAAGACAATCCTTCATAAAGTTGTTCAAAGAATACAAAGACATATTTTCCTAGACATATGATGATCTCAAGACCCGCGACACAAACATTGTTCAACATATTATCCCTATGAAGCCACAAATGAATCATTTTCAACAAAATATAATAAAAATGCACTCAATCTTAGAACCACAGGTAAAAGTAGAGCTTAATGAGCTATTAGTAGTGAGTATAATATTCCCAGTCAGGCATACACAATGGATCTCGAACCTTGTACCTGTAAAGAAGAAAAATGGATACATAAGACATATGTGTTGACTTTAGAAATATGAATAAAGATTTAGTGAAAGATAATTATCAAGCGCCTCCTATGGAGTAGATTCTTCAGTGTGTCTCTATTTCCCATATTCTCTTGTTACTAGAGGGTTTCTATGGCTATAACTAGGTTATAGTTGCTCATGATGATTGATTGAAAACTACTTTTCGAACCAAATGGGGAACTTACGCTTACATGAAAATTCCTTTTGGATTAATCAATGTAGGGGGAGATTTTCAAAGAGCCATGGAAATAGCTTTCAGGAGGCTCATTGTTGAATGTTTAGTAGTCTATCTGGATGATGTCATTGTCTTCTCCAAGGATAGGGTTGATCATATTATTTATCCAAGGAAAGTTTTCAACATATGCAAAAGGTATGGAATATCACTTAATCCCCAAAAATATGTATTTTATGTTGATGAAGGTAGGATATTTGGTTCATTGTATCTAAATAAGGCATTATGATTGAAACTGAAAGAATGGAATCCATTTCCAAAATACCTCCTCCCCATAATAAATGGTCTATGCAGTACTTTCTAGGAAAAATAAATTCTGTGAGGAGATTTGTTCCCAATTTTGATGAAATTGTAAAACCAATCCAAGACATCATAAAAAAGGGGATTATGATTGTAAAACCACCCACACAACCCTTTCCATCACATCCATCCATAATCAATGCATATTTACACCACCCACCCACACCACCTTTTTCATCTCATCCATCCACAGTTGATGCACCCATACGCCACCCACCTACACCACATTTTCCATCCAATGCATCTACAATGGATGCACCCATACGTGAACCAATAGTTGTCTATGTTGCACACCAAACTATGCCATAAACTAAGGCTACCACGATAGATGTTTCCTCGGAGTAGGTTTTATAGCTAAGCACTCCACCTGCTAGAAACTCTCCACCATTTCCATAGTTATTCATGGTGAGATCATTTGTTGATGAATTTTTATGTATCATTAATGGAATTGATTTTATTCATTTTGTTTAAATTCCATGTCTTGATCCTTGTAACTACTATAGGGTGGCATCACTGAGAGATTGAGTTTGTGGAGAAAGGTAACAGCCTTGCGATTGTTATTATTATCTATGGTGATTTTTCTTAGATTGAATTAAAAAATATCATTTTGTAAGTCTGTTAATTCATTGTGGATTTTTTTTTATAAGAATGGTGTTTCTTTGTCTAGTCTCTAGAGCGACGAACCACGCCCAGGCATAAAACCACTCAAGGTGTTGCTTTGAATCAGAATAGAAATATTGAGTTCCAGGATGCACCTGATAGTTGCGAGGGTGGTAGTGGTCATTGAGTGACCAATGAGTGTCATTTTGTATATAGGGAACAATATGGCACTTTTCAATGTTTGGGCACTTTCCTCCATTTTGTATATTGGGAAGGATGTGCCATTTTGGAAAAAATGTACAATTGAGGCAATGTTGAATATATATATATATATATATATATATATATATATATATATATATATATATATATATCATGTCACATNTGAATATATATATATATATATATATATATATATATATATCATGTCACATGTTTTATCAGTTGTGGTGTTTGTTTATTTAATGTTGATAAATGTAGGGTCCTTAACTAGATGAGGGTTTTCAACAAGGTAACCACATAAAATTTCAACCCATGGAATCAAGTGTAGTGTTATAATGATACAAGTATCATGAAGAAATCACACCCAACATTTATTTGTAGATACAAGTCCTTAGTCAAAACTCCAAATTGAAACTTTTGGAAATATACCCATGTCATTAATAAATATTCAAACTCTAAAATTCGGTATGGTGCTATAATTTTACTTTCCTTTCATAGGACACCCATTTGATGATGTTGGATTAATCTTATTTAGGAGAAGGAAATCAAGGGATTCCTTAATTTTCATACTCAATAGACTACGGGTCAATTTTAGAGTGATGGGTGAATGTTGATGATGTGGCTATATGAAAACATGGCTAGATTTAAACAAAGTCGATTGGAATAAAACGAGCTTGTTTGTTTAGTGTTATGTTTATTTTTTGGATTAGTTTATTTTTTATAGGTATATTTGATAGTTTAGATAGATTTTTCTATCTTTGTTTTTATGTATGGGATGGTGTCATGTTTTTGGGAGAGAAAGAAGATCATCATTGTTCTTGCCTCATATCCATATCCAACATGAGCATGTACACATTGTAGGAACATGTTGATGCTCCTATTGAATATGGATATGAGGCAAGCACAATGTCTAACTTCATTTATTTCTTCTAATGAGAGGGTGTGTGAACTCTTATTGCAAAGGATATACCATTTATTGTATTCCAATTATAACTTTATGAATAAAGGAATAGAGGGGCTTAGTGACAACTAAGACATAGGGGCTTATGATTTAAAGTGGTTTGAGGCATAAGGAAATGGTTAGATCAGTAGGATGGATGTGTAGGGGTTTTAGCGCCCTCAAAAAGAGGTATGGGCATAGGGAACTTAGGGATTGGGTGTTGAGGGAGTTAAGGGTCGATTATAGGTGGGTTCCTAGGGTTAGATAGATTTAGGGAAAAAGTGGAGATAGGTTACTAGGCATAGAGGGGGATAACAGTGGGAGAGAGAGGGAGAGATTGATAGAGGGGGGAGAGAGAGTGAGAGTGAGAGTGAGAGTGAGAGTGACAGTGAGAGAGAGAGAGAGAGAGAGAGGAAAACTAAGGTAGAGGGATAAGTAGGAGAGATAGTGGGAGGGAAGGGGAGAGAGGGAGGGAGGAGGGAGAGAGAGGGAGAGGGAGAGAATGGAAGAGAGTGAAGAAGAGTGAAATAGGGGGATAGGGAGTGGTGGGAGAGAGGGGTATATGTAGGATAGAGAGAGAGAGAGAGAGAGATAAAGAGAGACAGATATAGAGATAGACAGATAGATAGAGAGAGAGAGAGAAGGGTGGGAGAGAGAGGGAGAGAGAGAGAGGGAGGGATATATAGTGAGTGAGAGATGGAAAGAGAGTGAGGGAGATAAATTTAGAGAGAGTGGATGATACAGGGTAAGGTGTGGAGAGTGGGGGGGAGAGGGAGGGGTATATAGAGTGAGGGAGAGAGAGGGGTAGATGTAGGAGAGAGATACGGTGGGAGAGAGGAATACATAGAGGGTGGGGGTAGAGAGAGAGTGTGTGAGAGTGTGAGAGGGAGAGAGAGGGGTGTATAGAGAGAGGGAGCAAGGGGGAGAGAGAGAGAGAGAGAGAGAGAGAGAGAGAGAGATCCTAGATATCGATTTATACATTACAAAAAGGGACTAAGCATGGGTAAGATGCATTGGCCGACATCCCATGCCCGTTACATAAACCCTAAACCCAAAAATCTCACAAAAGGGGGTGATATCCCACGATCTCCGCTTCGCCTAGCGCTTCATCTTTGACCATCCTATCGAAGTCACAAAATTGGTCAAACATAACTAGCATTTCCAGAAAACCTGGTCAAGGTCCAACATGCCCCCATCACTCATCTATGACTCATCATGAGTCACTCTGATTTGGGTAACTCTGCCTTGAAGGACTCGAGCTTGGCTCAAGCTGTCTTGACTTGCTTCTTCTCTAGAGCCTCCTACTCGATGAACTCTTGATTCACTTTCTCAGTCACCGGTTCTTCCAAGCATTGTTATACCATGGTGACTACTTGTTCTAGCTGTGCACCTTGTCCTTCAATCTCCTCAAAAAGTGTGCAAGCTTCATCATGTACTGGTTGGAGCCTCTGGGTCACTTCCATGAATTTACTCTGGATGGCAGGGACCTGTTGTTGAACAGTGCATTGTTCATGTGACCTCTTCATCCTCTCGACCGGTGAGAGTAGCTTCAACTATACTTGCACTGTTGATGCTTGTTTCTTTACCTCCTAGAGTTGTGACTCCAATTCCCTTAGTTCAGGGTCCTTTGCAAAGTGCTCGTAGGTCTGCGCAATTCAACTGTTGATTTGCTTGCATTCCAAGGCCAATGCCTTTATTCTTTCAAATGCGCTCTTGGCAGTTTCCTCTCTTTGATGTCACACTTCCTGCGGAGTGCTTGGCATGAATTGTAGTTCCAGTTCTGATATCTGTTCTTGGAGCTGTTGAATGGCTTCAACAAGCTTCCCTACTTGGCTCTCCAATGTGTCTTCTTCTATCTGTGCGAGGCCCGTCACAGATCGAAGTGCTTTGGTGACTACCTCCTTGAATCCCATCTGCTCTGTGAGTAGATAATATTTCTCCTTCTGGATCTGTGCTCTATCCTCTGCAAACTTCACCTGGAGGTCGTCTTTTTCCTATTGCGCAACCCGAATTTTCTCTATGGCTTCCTCCTTTTCTTGCTTCAGGGCCTCTATGGCATGTTATTTTTCCTCCTAGATACGATTAAGGTGAGCCTCTGTCAAGTTTGCTAATATGCGTAGCTAGGCAGGCTCATCTCCTACTTCTACGTCCCCTGCTGACAACGGAGCAGTAGGCACTGCACGGATCGAATAAAGATCATTTCGTACCCCTTTGAGCTCCACCTCAATTTTTTCAAACATTGTTTCCTGTTTGGCTTCAGTTTGCTGCAAGATGTCCTCTGAGGTATATGATACAACGCCAATGGTAAGGTCAATGTCATCCACCGTGAGCATAGTGTGGAATGGAGGTTTATTAGCTTTTTACTTCTTCCACGATGAAGGTTTCATCGGGGAACCCTTTCTTTTCTTGGATGTTTCTGTCTCTTTTAGGGGATCTTTAGGCGATGTTAATTCACCCAGCTTCTGCTTATCTTCTTCCCCTTCATCCTTTTCTTTTTCTACTTCATCACCTCCTCCTCCTTTAAGTGAATCTAGTGTAGTTTCCTTTGATGCGCTGCTTAATTCATGTACCTCTTCTTTCTTTTTCTTCTTGTTGCTACTGGGTGCATCATATTATTCATGAGTGACCACAGGACTTCCGATGAGGCCAGGGTCGGAGAGTTATGCCTGGTCAATGTGTACAAGGAACTATACATGCCATTCCTTGGTTATTTATTCCATGTCCTCCTCTGTGAGTTTGTAATAGGACTGGAGCTCTTCTTTGTGTTCATCATCATGCGTAGTGATATAGATGAAGTGCTTATCTGCACAAAACTTCACGAGTGGCCTGAACCTATGGAAAGTGTTCGACGTCATGTGATGGAAAGATTTAATGGCCCTCTTCAACTGCAGATAATAGGTGTGGAACACCGCGTTGGAATACCATTGTTTTTCCATGTCGCTCGAATACCATAGCATAGTGAACTTCGTAGCTAATGGTTTGGATGAATCAATTTTAGGGAAGGTCACTCCTTCCGGCATCTCCCAAGCAATGAAGGCAATGAGGATCAACATCCAACTAAAATGGAACTCGTAGCCCTGATCCTGAGCTTTGCGGCAATATTGCTCAAAGTGGTTAACAAGATTTCTCACCCGGTTCATTTTCAACCCTTCAACGCATTTTCCTATGAGGTCGACAACAAACCCCATGACCTACGTTGGTCTATTCTTCCTAAAAATCTTACCAGCGATCAACTAGGAAGCTACGTGCACTACACCATTCTGGATGGAGGGTACCTTATAGCCCCACTTCCCCTTCTCCACATCACCATAGGTGTGTTTTATTGTCTGTGCCAAGGCACGATCTGCAACCTTCCCTGGGTAAAAATCCTGGGGATCTAGTCCTTGCATGCTTAATCTAGTGATTTGATGGATCAACGTCAGATCTACTATGATGCACCTATCCAACCATAGGTAAATGCCATGGAATCATGACAACAAGAGTTTAACGCACGCGTTAACCTCCTGATGTCTGTCGAAGTGTGGGATCTTTGTCACATTATGAATGGTGGACCTTGTAATGTTCATAGTCCATGGTTGGGGGATTATCTTTGACTTCTTCCCCATTGTCTTGGTCAAATACTTATGTGGTGCGAACATTCCATAGTTTTTACGATCTCCCAAGTTAAATTCACTGATCTTAAGCATTATAATCCTCTCCAACTGTAGTCCTACTATGTGCATCTCCTTTAGGAGGTACTCAGTGATCACTGTGTATTCGAAGTCCCTCAGGATGTTGTCATGAATCACCACGCTAGCCAGAGGCAGGATGTAGTCGCACGGGATTGATGGGATGAGCTTTGTATTCAGCAAGTCATCACGATGCTTGGTTCATTTCTCTGTCACAGTTTGGGAGGGCCCATATCGATGTGCAATTGATGGGGATGATTGCACTCCTCTTGTCAATGAATCTTGTTCTCCTGCGGACATGACCTTCTCATCCATGAGGTCTATGAGAATCTCTTCGATGGATTTCTCTACTGTGCTAAAGTCACCCGACATACACGCTCGAGATATGATATCTCAAGTCGATGAACAAATAATCAAGGTAGAAGAACGAATGGTGAGGTCTCAATAAGAACGACGCGTTAATAGTCAGCTCTCTTTGGGTTTGAATAATCACAATTGGAAAAAGTGTCCACGGCAAGACATTCAACGGGTTAAATATATAACATCGTAACGGATTCTTCCAATGGGTAGGAACGCCTCAATCAATGCAATTCCATCCATTATGGTGCGGTCCCAATGATCCAAGCCAAACATTATGGCAATAATTGTGTTTCTAGCCATTATGGAGTGTTTTTCTAATGGTCGGGACACCTCCAACGGTCACATCGCTCCATCGCGGCGAGGTGCCAATCTGCGCTACTCTGCTATTCTGGCAAGGTTCAAGTTCTGCAAGCCTTCCTTCTACGAAGTCTTCTCTGGAACCTCTTGCCATTTTTCTAGCTTTTCTTTCTTCTTACTGAGTTTCCTAGCTTTCTTTCCTATGATTTGCGTCTCTAGCTTCCTCTTTCCACTCTTGTTCTTATATTTTCTTAGCATAGTAACTTCACATTGTTGAGGATATTTCACAAGGTTCGAGGATAATACTTTTCTCTTACTGTTTCTGGAGTAGGTTCTCTACTCTTCTGCACGGATAGGTTCTTTAAGTCTTCTTGCATTCTTTCAACTTCAACAGTTAGGTCTCTATCCCTGAGTTTCTTAGACTTGTCCTCCTGTTCTTATATTAAGCGTGCTATTCTCCTAGCCATGAAATCCCTTAATTATTGCTTTTTATGTTCTAGAGCTTCCTCTTCTTCTTTCCTTCAGATCTTATCTTTCTCAACCCAGGTCTTTCCTAGCAAAAGAGAAAAGGGGTGATGTTCTCAACAAACTTACTGACCTAGAATTATTCTTCTTTCGATGTTCCATAAGAAATCATAGGTACATGGGCAAGTCTTCCACATATGGTTATTATCTTTCCTTTAAACAATCTTATTCCTCCTAGTGAAGGAACCATAGCATACTTTCCTAATATTTCCAAAGTACTTTCTGTCATAATGTTCACCTGTGTTTCTGCATCCAATACATAGTCTATGTCAAGCTCTCCTATTCTTGTTTCCATGCATTCTTTCTCTTTTAAGATCTCTGATAAACTAATGTCTCTGTGATCATTCAATGTTTCTTTCATCTATAATAATATAGCCTCTGATTCTTTCTAGTTCTCTATTATATTATTAGTCTCATGACCTTCCTCAGGGTTTTCTTGTCTCCTGTTCATCTTCTCAACTTTAGCAAACATTCTAGGGCAATCCAAAACTTCATGTTCAGTAGCCTTACAACAAAGGAAAATCGGACTTCTACTAGGGAATTCCTTAGAAAGATGTCCCGGTCTTCTACAACTATAACAAAGAGTCAATCCTCTCTTTCTCTTAAATGATCCCCAACCTTTCCTGTACTGCACGGTGGGATCACAGGTATGCACCTGCAAAAAATTATTTCTAAGATCCTACACCCACTTGTTAGTCCAAAAATTCTTTCTATGCATAGGAATAACATATATTTCACTATTTATATAAGATCTATTCATATCATATCTTATTTCTTCGGGTTGTGCCCTAGTTTTCAGACTAGGACCAAATCTATCAAACATACCTAGATCCATTTTTCGAATTTTTTTTCACTTATCTTACCTTTATCAGAGAACAAAGCTTTAAGATCTTACCTCTTTTCTTCAGATCAGACTTCTTTTCTTAGCATAGAGCTTCACAAGTCAAGTAGAATACTGTGCACTACAACAATAGATCTACGCACAAAGCTTTATCTTTTCTTTAGTTCCTAGCAAACACAATTTCAATCCCGGCAACGAAACCATTTGTTGGAACATGGACAGACCTAGGGTTCAACACTACAACAATGCACCAACAAAACCCTAACTACCAACCCTTTCGGCAACACCTGCGAAGTAGATGAAGTCTCACCTGAGGTAGAGGCAGGGGGCTTGCAGGACTCAAGTGTCTACAACCTAGCTAGGACACAGATATGTGATTACAATACTTAACAGAGCACTTAGAAATTAACACTCATTAGCATTTAACTCTTATTCACATCGCAGGTAAAACCTTGATTACAGAACAACGCAGTATTCAAAAAGATCTAACACATCCAAGCACTTAGCACATAGAAATAGAGAAGATATAGCATTCATTCACATTACTAAGCACTAAGATACTATATCAGATGCATCTAACATACATAAAAATAACAACACTAAGCATAAATCACATCAATCACACAAAGAAACCATAACACATGATATATGTGGTTCACCCCCAGCTTGGGGCTACGTCCACCAACTCTTCTTCTTCTTTATTATCTTGTTTCAATCTCCTTACATGCACAGAGCCTCAAAACCAACTCCGCATAGGACATGATATATGCGTGCACCTCGCCAAATCCTCCTTCGCCAATCTTGGCACAACACAAATTCTTTGTTACAATCACTTGCACTTATCCCTACAAGTTCTCAATACACAATATGCATTGATATAACTCAATCACATAGATCCAACCGCTTACATTACTTTCACTTAGCACAATGCAACACTTAGCACTACATGTCTCTTAGATCTAGTGTGTTTCTTACATCGTCTAGATATTTATTTATACATTACAAAAAGGGCCTAAGCATGGGTAAGTCCCATGGGCCGACATCCCATGCCCGTTACATAAGCCCTAAACCCAAAAAAATCACAAAAGGGGGCGAGATCTCGCGATCTTCGCTTTGCCTGGCACTTCATCCTCTACTAGCCTGTCGAAGTCCCAAAATTGATCAAACATGACCAACATTTCCACAAAACCTGGTCCAGGGACAACAGGTAGAGAGAGATAAATTTAGGGGAAGGGGGGGAGAGACAGGGAAGGGAGGTAGAGAGAGGTAAAGAGAAAAAGKGGGGGAGTGTGAGGGGAGAGAGGGGGGGTGATAAAAAGTGAGGAGGAGAGAGAGACAAATAGGTGTGAGAGGGAGATAATGGGAGGGAGGGAGAGAGCCAACAAGAGCATAAGAGAGGTTGAGAGTGAGTAGGAGAGAGAGAGGGTAGAGAGAGAGGGAGGTAGAATGAGGGGAAAGGAGAAAGGGGTGGAGGGGGGGGAGAGGAAGAGAAAAAGAGGGGCAGAGAGAGAGAGAGTGAGAGAATGAAAGGGAGAGGGAGGAATATAGAGAGGGGGGTAAGGAGAGAGAGAGTGTGATATTGTGAGAGGGAGAGAGGGGGATATATAGAAGGGTGTAGAGAGAGAGTTAGAGGAAGGTGGAGAGAGAGAGAGTTAAGGGAGGTAGAGAGAGGTAAAGAGAGAAATGGGGGGAGACTAGGGGAGAGAGAGGGAATGAGATATATAGTGAGGGGGAGAGAGGGGTTTTAAGGTACCAGGTCTATTATATTAGCAGAGAAGATAAATAATGCAGAAAATAATAATGAGATAGAAATAGAATACAAAAATATTGCAGATATAACAATGGAAGAACAAGTTATATAGAAACACAACACCAGAATTATACCTTTATTGATAGGAAACAAGGTTCACTTGCATCTTCAAAGGGGAAACCTACAACAGAGAAAATCTCTATTACAAAAAAAATTTAAGACAAAAATTCTCATACCCTCTACTCCTATTTATACTAAATCTATCTATCCAAAAGAACAATCTAGAGGAAGATCCTTCTAGAAGAAAAAGCTTCTATTAGGTCTTATTACATTTGACTTATTCCTCCTCATTGCCAGGCCTTATTAATATTGACATTTATTACATGGAAATATATTATTCTACCCACTTGAGGGGTTAGGAATGTTAGGTCCCTAACATGCCCTCCACCTTAAAATAATCCTTGTCCTAAAGGCTTGAGATGAGGAAATTGCTCTAGAATGTTAGTTAGGTCCTAGGTGGCATCTGCTGGAGTTGTATCTTTCCACTGGACTAACACTTCCTTGATGGTGCACTGACGAGGATGGTGCTCACGCTGGTCCAAAACTGCTTGTGGCTGCAACCAGATGAATCATTCTTCATCCAACTCGGGAAGGTTGGTTTGAGTTTGGAACTTAGTTCTAATCACCTTCCTTAAGTAGGAGACATGAAAAAAAGGATGGAGATTAGAAGGACTAGGAAAAGATAATTGACAGGAAACATGTCCAACTTGCTTGAGAACTATATAAGGACTATAAAATTTAGGCGACAGTTTCTAACAATGTTTGACCTTGAGTGAAGTTTTCTTATAAGGCTGTAGTCGAAGAAATACCTGGTCTCCTTCAACAAATTAACATTCTGAGTGACCTTGATCGACTTGTTGCTTCATGTTATTTTGATCCATGACCAAATTCTCTTTGAGAGTACATAGAATAGCTTCTCAAACTGTAAGCGTTTTGTCAGCCGCCTGGACCTTCAAGACACCTGACATGTAGGAGAGAATGAAAGGTGGATTTTTTCTATATACTGCTTCAAAAGGAGTCACGTGAGTAGTTTTTATATGATAAGTGTTATCCCCGATATCTAGGGATAACTAGGATATCATGTCTCGAGGCCCACATGGTCCTAGACATGGAGTACTGAGAGCAGGAGCGACTTGAGCATGGCCCTGGAGGGCCCATCTTTCTTCTTCTTAGCTAGACTTGTCCTGTCAACAGTACCATCCTCCATCACTACCAGTCTGGTCTTGCATCAGAAAGGACTCTTGCTCCATGAGGTAATTGGTCCGAGGTATCATGGTATGTGTCATATTTGATCATTATAACCTTCTTATATATGCATTAGGTTCCTTTCATTTCGCATGACTGCTTGGATCTTACACTAATCCACTTGACCATTGTTGGGGTGATTGATGGGGTAACTTAGCAAGTTGGTATTCATGGGTTTTGGTTAGCCACTAAGGGGGGTTTGCAGAGCCATCGGCTGTTCCCACCATCTTATCACTTTTCATCTTGTATCCCGCTCATCCATCCCATTCCCCTAGTCTGGCCATTAGGATGACCATCCAGGGTACATCTTGTCTTGTGGGAAGAAGGGGCTAAAGGCCCAGGGGGTAAAAGCAGCTGGTAAAAGATAAAAGCCATAGAAAAATGAAAA
>JASDQU010013144.1:60335-73290 GCA_032191745.1 Picea mariana | reverse complement strand
CTTTATGTGCTGGAAGACTATTATTGTCACGGGATTGCTTTCCAATGACACCTTTGCTGCTCCCAATATCGTTGTCTCACTGAGATAAATCGCTTTCTATTCCCAGAACTCGATCTGATATAGATACTTCAGTTCCAGCAGAAAAATACGATCTTTCCTTCAAGGAGGAGCGGCCTGTGTGCAAGAGAACTTCAGTCTGCTGTCTAACTCGGCTTTGGGAATGAGAACTCAGCTTCCTAGCCTCAAAATTGTGCCTAGCTCACAAGAAAACAGCCCAGCATGAAAACCCCACGAATTTCCTTCAACAAAACGCGCCCAGCAAAGGAGAAATCACGCCTTTACCCACAACACGACCCCCACTCTATTAAACTCAACCCCAAGGAAGATATATGACCCAGCTTCAAGAGAAAACTCAGCCCATAGCGAATAAACTCAGCCCAATCTAGAAATTCGCCCTCCAACAAGTCGACTCAGCCTCCACAAGAAAAATTGACCACTACAAACAAGAACCAACTGTGGAATGACGAGATTCTTAGTTACATTGAAGCACAATGAAGAACATTGTGTAATCTCCTCCCTTTGATTAGCTAGGGTGGATAGTGTCACTACCGAAACCAATCACCAAGATGAGTTTCCAGCTGAACCCTCGCTAGCTCTCTGAGCTCTTCTCCAAAATTCAATTTTTTAAATGAATAGTCAATAATGCTTTTGCCAAACCCCATCCGTCGTTTTTACTCTTCCACTTTTCTTTTTCTTTATTAATATATTCATTTAATTAATAATTGGAGAGAAATGCCCTCAAAGAGGGATTTAATATTAATAAACTCACTTTTCCTAAGTTTTCACTTTATAATTCGAAAGTGACTTTACCAATATCATTTCCCTAACTCATCCGTCTAATGGTTTACGGGAAACTGTGTAAACCACCACGGTATTCTGATAACCTAGGGAAGATGGGACATTACAGTCCTCCCTACCCAAATTTGCTTGTCCTCAAGCAACTTCAAACCTGGAAACTATAACACCTGCTCGTTTTCCCAAGTAGCATCCTCCACCAGTAGATCCTTCCATTTCACCAAAAACTCTCTGACCACCCTGTTACGGAGCTTCCTCTCTCATACCTGTAAAATCTCTTTGGGGCTTGTGGCCAACCGCCTCTCGTCATCCAAAGGGGGTAACTCATGTGAGGCAACCACCTGTTGTCCTATTACTTGCTTAAGGCAAGATACGTGAAAGACGTTATGAATCTTTCTCCCCTCAGGTAGCTCTAGTTCATATGCAACCTGCCCCACCTTCCGAGTTATCCTGTAGGGTCCATAGTAGTGAGGTTTGAGCTTCTTGGCCCCCTTCTGTTTCAATGAAGATTGTCGGTATGGCTGTAGTCGCAGAAACACTAAATCTCCCACCTCGAACGCGCGCTTGGTCCTGTGTCTGTCTACATACATCTTCTGCTGATTCTGGGCCACCCTCATGTTCTCCTTCAATGCTCTCAGAATATCTTGGTTGTCATGTATCTAGTCTCTGGCCTTCGGTGCCCTACTGTCACCGAAAACAATGTCTGCAAAAGTCATGGCCTCGTAGCCGTAGAGTGCCCAAAAAGGAGTCATGCCAATGGACATGGGATGGGTGGTATTGTAACAGTACTCCCCCAGGTGTAACCACTTCACCCAAGCTCTCTGCTACCCAGAAATGTAGTTCCACAAATAACCTTCCACCCATTTGTTCATGATCTTTGTCTGTCCGTCAGTCTGTGTGTACTAACTAGTGCTTGGTGTCAACTCGGTACCTACCAACCTAAAAATCTCCTGCCAAAAACCTTCCATGAACCTGCTGTCTCTATCACTGATGATAGTTTTGGGCAACCCATGAAAACCGAAAATTTCTCTGAAAAATAGCTCGGCCACCTGTGCTGTTGAGTAGTCTGAAGGAATAGCGAAGAAGTGAGCAAACTTGGTGAGTCTATCCACCACGACATAAATGCAATCCTTCCCCTGCACCCTGGGTAACCCGGTGATGAAATCCATGGAGATGCTTTCCCATTTCTGATCTTGAATGGGCAATGGCTGTAATAATCCGGCCGGATGGGTGTGCTCCACCTTGTTCCGCTGGCAAACTCCACACTCCTGTACGCGCTTCAGTATGTCTCTCTTGAGGTTCTTCCAGGTGAACCTCTCCCGGACCTGCCTGTAAGTCTTTAGGAACCCTTGGTGTCCTGCTAACGGTGAATCATGGGCTACCTGCATGATCTTCTGCCTGATGTGCAAACTTGGAACCAAATAAATTCGATCTTTGTAGTAGATGACATCATCCGCCACTTTGTACCTGTCATATGTAACATGTCCATCCAAAACCTCACAAGCAAACTTGTTCTTGGAATACTCTACCAGTAGAAGACTCTTCCAGTCTTCCGATATGTCCATCAAAGATAGAGTAGGGGGCATCCTAGAAAGAGCATCGGCTACCACATTGTTCTTCCCCTTCACATACTCAATCTCAAAAGCATAGGCCTGGATCTTACTCACCCACTTCTGTTGTCTATCATTCAGTGCCTTCTGCTCTAAGAAGAATCGAAGGCTATTGTGATCTATCTTGACCTTGAACCTGTTGCCTACTAGATAGTGTCGGAATTTAGCCAATGCATGCATGATGGCCAACATCTCTTTATCATAAATAGAGTAGAGCTTCTCGTAATCTCTAATCTTTCGACTCTCGAAAGCTATGGGATGATTCTCCTGCATAAGCATAGCTCCAATGCCTACTCCCGATGCATCACACTCCAACACGAAGGGTTCGGTAAAGTCTGGAAAAGCTAATATTGGGCACAAACTCATGATGTCCTTCATCCTGTTGAACACTGCCTGCACCTCATCTATCCACTGAAAGGCCCCCTTCTTGGTCAAATCTGTTAGTGGGGCTGTCAGCTAAGAAAAACCCTTCACATACCTCCGGTAGTAAGTGCATAAGCCCATGAAGCTCTTTAACTTTGTAGTGTTCCTCGGTGGAGGCCAATCACAAATCGCTTGGATCTTGTCCCAGTGCACCTGCACTCCCTGATCTCCAATCACATGCTCCAAATACAGCATCTCTGTCAACCCAAACTCACATTTGGACAACTTCACATACAACTCTTGTTTGTCCAGTATGCCCATCACCTCATCTAGATGTTGGAGGTGTTCCTCCCAAGTGTGGATGTAGACCAAAATGTCATCGAAGAAGACCAACAAATACTTCCTAAGCTACTTGCTAAACGTGTGGTTCATACAGGACTAAAATGTGGTCGGGGCGTTGGTTAGCCCAAATGGCATCACCAAGAACTCGTAGTGCCCATAGTGGCACCTGAAGGTTGTCTTGTATTCATCCCCTTCTCGCATCCTGATCTGATGATAGCCTGACCGTAGATCAATCTTTGAAAAGTATTTGGCCCCTCTCAACTCATCCATCAACTCATCAATCCGAGGTATGGCATACCTGTTCTTGATGGTCCTCTTGTTGAGGGCTCGGTAATCAATGCACATTCTGAGGGTCCCATTCTTCTTCTTTACCAGCACTACAGAAGAAGCGAAAGGAATCAAACTCGGTTTGATGTGGCCCTTTGCCAGTATCTCCTTGATGGTCTTTTCTATCTCATCCTTATAGGCCTTGGGGTGCCTATACGGGGTGGTAATCACTGATCTCATGCCCTCCTCTAACTCAATGGTGTGCTCAAAGCCCCTGTCTGAAGGCCTACCTGGGGGTATATCACCAAAGACCTTCTGGTGCTTCTTAAGCAAGGCCTTTATCTCACTTGAAAAATTGGGCTCCCTGCCCTTGGGCTTCTACACTGAAATCTGAAACTCTGCGACCCATGCAACGTCGTTCTGCCTCATCACTGCCTCCATCTTCTTTGCGGTCACTACCTTGGGAGGGTAAGTGTTCATGCCTCTCAAAACCACTCTCTTGCCATCCTCTCCTTGGAACTCCATCTCCATAGTCTGGTAATTAGTGGAGTACTTCCCTAGGGAGTATAACCACTGAACTCCCAATACCATATTGGTGTCAGGCACCTTCACCACGAAGAAGTCATCGGTAATCGTGTAGTTCCCTAGGCTCAATGTCATCCGTGGGACATATCTGGTGCAGTTTAGGGTGTTCTCCCCCGGTATGATCACTGAAAAGCCCTCAAAGGCCTCAGTGGTAATGCCCTTCCGCTCTACCAATGAAGCATCGATAAAATTGTGGGATGGCTCACCATCCACCAACACTGTCACTTTGTGTCCCTGTACTCCTCCCCTCATACTGAAGGTATGAAACCTGGTGATCCCTGAGAGTGATGCTATAGTCCCCTGATTCTCCATCGATGCCTGCTCTTCCTCTGCCATCGGTGGGTCCTCCTCCTGTCCCTGTTCTCCTACCTTCTCGTCCTCCCTGCTATCTGAGAACACCTCTATGTAGTGTGCTTTGGCCTTGCTTGCACACCTGTGACCTAGTACCCATGGTTCCTGGCAACTGAAACACAGCTTCTTCCTCCTCAGATCCTGCCTAGTAGCATCATCCATCCTGTTCATGCCTGTCCAATCCCTCTGTGGCTGTCTCGCCTAGTCTCTCTGTTGTTGTCCTGCACCATCCCTCTGTGGCGGTCCCCTGTCATTGAACTTCGTGGGGAATTTCGGTCTCGGGGTGAACTTGGGCTTGGGTATTGACTCCTGTAGGTCTCTAGCCTTGCTAACTGCATCCTGTAGCGAAGTAGGCTTGTAAGCCTTCACCCATCCTCGAAGTGGCTCGGTTAGCCCCTCCGTGAACAACATCACCAATCGGGCCTTGGAGATATCGATGACCATCACTAATATCCTCTAGAAATCCGATATAAAAGCCTTTGCCGAACCAGTTTGTTTCAACTGTGCCAAGTCTCTGAAAGACAACTCGGGATCTCTCCTATCAAATCTGTGCACCAGTCTCCCTGTAAACTCAGCATAGGTGACGATATAGGCATGTCCCAGAGTGGACATCTCGTGGTACCACCAGTCATGTGCCTCACCCTCCAAGTAAGTGTTGCCAACTTGATGGCATCTGTCTCCACCATGGGGTTCAGCTGGAAGTAGGTGTCGAGCTTCTGCACCCAAACTCGTGCAGTGCACTTTGATGTCCCATCGAAGTATGGTAAAGTGAGCTTGCCCACTGTGTGCTGTAACTGGTAGTTCTGCATGGGACCCCTGTTGAAGAACCTCGGCCTGTTCCTCCCCTTGAAGCTACAAAACTCGGCAAAAGTCATAGCTTCTCTCAATTCTGCATCCATAGCCTTATACTCCTGGAAATAGGCTGTTAATGGCTCGTCCTGCTCTACCTGCCCTCCTGTACCTGTCTCCGGTGGTCCTAAGAACTTCGGCATGGTAGACCTAGGAATCTCATTGTATTCGTGAGGGCAATTCTGAGGGTTGGTCCTGGAAGTGGTCACCTCAATATGAGGTTTGTGTGTGTTTCCCCCTTCTTCCATCTGCCCTCTGTTGCTGCTCTCTCCCTTTTCTTCACCATGCTTACCCCCTAGAGCATAACCTGTGACTCTGCCCATGAACTCTCGGGTCTCTCTTTGGCTCTCTGCAATATCCTGTAAGGATTTCATAAGCCCTTTGATTAGACAGTCCTCTTTGTTCCCTGTTAGACTAGCATTTTCATTTTTCCCTGGAGTGTCCTTCATTTCTTCTCTTCTACCCTCTACGCTTCTATACCTTCTGTGCCTATAAGTGATGTTCTGCAGCCCTTCCTCAGTCATCAATGTCACCCACAACTGGCCAGAATCATGCTCTGATACCACTGAAATATTCTAAGTTGCAAAAGTGGGAAAACCTTCTTGCTCTGGTGTGGGACTTTCGTCAAACACTTAGGCTGTAGGTGTATTCTCACCGTTAAATCCTCCTTTTTCTACTGTGGCAATTTCATTGGTTTTTCTAAAGTGTTGTGAGTGGTTTATATGTAATTTAAGTGTGCCAAAAAATCCCTTTTAACACAGAAAATAATGGAAACACCACTACACACAGCTGATATAATTGACACTACACAACAGATATATATTTATTATTTACCAGCGAATAACCCAGCAATAACATTATTAATAACTCATAGGTTTGATTGATACATCTCAGATAAGGGTCCTTTATGTGCTGGAAGACTATTATTGTCACGGGATTGCTTTCCAATGACACCTTTGTTGCTCCCAATATCGTTGTCTCACTGAGATAAATCACCTTCTATTCCCAGAACTCGATCTGATATAGATACTTCAGTTCCAACAGAAAAATACGAACTTTCCTTCAAGGAGGAGCGGCCTGTGTGCAAAAGAACTTCAGTCTGCTATCTAACTCGGCTTTGGGAATGAGAACTCAGCTTCCTAGCCTCAAAATTGTTCCTAGCTCACAAGAAAACAGCCCAGCATGAAAACCCCACGAATTTCCTTCAACAAAACGCGCCCAGTAGAGGAGAAATCAAGCCTTTACCCACAACATGACCCCCACTCTATTAAACTCGACCCCAAGGAAGATATATGACCCAGCTTCAAGAGAAAACTCAGCCCATAGCGAATAAACTCAACCCAATCTAGAAATTCGCCCTCCAACAAGTCGACTCAGCCTCCACAAGAAAAATTGACCACTACAAACAAGAATCAATTGCGGAATGACGAGATTCTTAGTTACATTGAAGCACAATGAAGAAGTCTGTGTGATCTCCTCCCTTTGACCAGCTAGGGTGGATAGTTTCACCACCGAAACCAATCACCAAGATGGGTTTCCAGCTGAAACCCTCACTAGCTCTCCGAGCTCTTCTCCAAAACTCAATTTTTTAAATGAATAGTCAATAATTCCTTTTCCAAACCCCATCCGTCCTTTTTACTCTTTCACTTTTCCTTTTATCCATTAATATATTCATTTAATTAATAATTGGAGAGAAATACCCTCAAAGAGGGGTTTAATATTAATAAACACACTTTTCCTAAGTTTTCACTTTATAATTCGAAAGTGACTTTACCAATATCATTTCCCTAACTCATCCGTCTAATGGTTTAGGGAAACTGTGTAAACCACCACGGTATTCTGATAACCTAGGGAAGATGGCACATTACAAGGTCGCAGACTTCATAAAAAAACAAAGGACTAGTTACAGGCTTCTTGAAACAACTCGAGATTTTCTTTATTGTTTTGGGTTTACAGGTTAAAGAGATTCTCAGGTACCTAAACACCATCATGAAACCAAAATCACCTAATCATGAAACCAAAATCACCTAAACACCATCATGAAAGAAAAATAACCATCAGTCACTCATCATCTATCAGACAAATCCAAAACAGGTGGACAAAGTGTGAAAAAGGGCTTCGCTGCGCAACCTGCTGTGTGTTTCCTGCAATTTTCTGTTGCACAGAGAACTCACTGCACAACTGTGACAAGGCACTAGATTACCTCCAGATCAGCTTGTACATGCTAGCAACCATCCCAACTCACCTCCATCGACACTTGAAATCAAAGAGCATTATTGTAAACACTCGAATTATGATTTTTTGAAGCAGTTGTAATGTAGTTAATGAGTCTAAACAATTCGCTATCTTTAAGGAAAACAATTTTCAACTCTTTCTATTTTGATGTATCTTAGTTCTATCTTGGGGGAAGTAGTTCATCTCGTATCTATCACATACCCACTACCTAAATTGAATTTTTCTGGTCTTCTGTCGATTTAGAAACCCTAGATATCCATGGAGGCCCAGCGTAAGCTGGCTCTTTCTCTCTCTCTCTCCGTTCCCATGTGATCGCGGGTCATGATCATAGTTCAAATGAACGCAATGTCTTTTGTATTTCGCATCTCAGTGCTACGGAAATGTCGAATCGTTCGACTCTGCAACCACCGAACCCCGGCAGGGCTAGCGACTGGCCAATAGGGACGAATCCCTACAGGGTTAGCAAATGGCCAATAGGAACAAATTCCAACAGGGCTAGAGAACAGCCAATGAGAAACGGCCCCATTGTGCGATTAAGTGGAATACAGGTGGCAGAAGGGGAAACGCGACACGGTAGTCGACATGATAGGAGGGGGCCCCACTTCACATGCCACACTATTCTGGACCCCCCCCCCCCAACCACCATTAAAGGTAGAATGCCAAGGGGGGTCCGGAATCCACCTGAGTGTCGTTGATTATGATGAGTTAATCTCGACCGTTCAAGAGTTGCACATCCAATTCCGGACCCCCCCCCACCGCTAAAGGAAAAACTATAAGGGGGCTCCGGAATGAAGCCTCATTCGTAGATCTGAGAGGGTGGACTTTGGTCGTTCAGATATGCTCGCTACTTACCCTAAGGCGTCTTCGCCCCCCCGGTTTAAAGTTGACGTTGCTTCTTCTCATATGATGGTCATTACGGACCCTGAGATCCTCCGAAAGAATCTCGTCCATTCATCGGGGTTTATCATCACGAGAGTCCGAACTCTCGATCATGGAACTCCCGAATTCTAGATCCTCGTTTCCTGATGCGGTTAATCTCTTGACACATAGCCTCCGTAAATTAGACAGTCCAGATCTATCCCGAGGTTTCCACCATGGAAAGTCCCGATCCCTTGTCGCCAGGACTCCCGATCTCGTGATTCGTGATTTCTCGAAATGGGAGATCTCACGACGCGTGGCCTCCGTCAATCGAATGCTCAAATCTATCCCGGGGTTTTCATCATGGAAAATCTTGAACCCTTGTGAACAGGAACCTTGATTCCGCAATTCCCGATTTCCCGAAATGGAAGATCTTACGACACGTGGCCTCCGTCAATTGGACGGCCTAGATCCATCCCGGGATTTCCACAATGGAAAGTCCCGATCTCATGTCAACAGGAATTCCGATTTCCCGACTCCCAATTTCCCGAAATGGGTGACCTCTTGAAACGTGGCCTCCATGAATCGGATGGCTTAGATCTATTCTGGGGTTTTTCGCCCCTATACCCTGGAGTCTTAATCCTTGGGTAACTCCTGACATATCCAACGGCTGTCGGGTTTTTCAGTCGAGACCTGACAGCTCAGATTGGTTCCTACCCATGCATTCTTCCTTGACTCCTTGGACGTAGACAAATCAATGGTCTAGATATTCCCATGGACCTTGGGGATCTACGATCCCAATTTCTTCGCTACCCACGAAGACACAGAGAAACCAAGTGGGAAAGCTTTTAACACCCTACTTTCTCCTACCAATCTAACGGTTGGGTGTGACTGCAGATTTCCTGACGGGATCTCGTCCGTCGTTCACCACCTATCAAGGTTAAGGCACTTAAATTTCGATCTTCCTCTTACCAAATCTAACAGTCATGAGGGACCATAGATTCTCTGACGGGATCTCATCCGTTGATCAACACCTATCAAGGTTGAGGTACTTATCCTTCCAGCTTCTTCTTCTTATCTGACGGTCGTGAGTGACCACAGACCTCCCGGTGGGATCTCGTCTGTCGATCTGATACCTATCAAGGATTTCTTAGGGCCTTGCGCCCTCACGCCCTCCTTCCAGGTTCTTGATGGGCTTTTCAAGAGGGGTATCTCTATGGGGAGGTTTACCCAGGGTACTATCTGAGGCAGATAAGCATATCGCTCTCCCGAGAACTAGACGTGAAGTCTGAATTAGATCAGTACGCATATAAATAATGATTCATGAGGACATAAGCCATACGTAGTCCTTCCATACAAATATACAACTACTAGTACTGATCAAAAACACCATACATACATTCTTATAATGAAATCATTCACAGTTCCACAACTTATGAGCATAATTATCAGAATAAACACACACACACACACACACACACACACACACACACACACACACACATATATATATATATATATATTTATTTATTTCAAGATGCCAGAGGCAAAACACTTATCAGAAATAACACCAGGGGTCAAGAAGCTACTGAGAGGGGTGCTCGTTTCCACCCAACCGTAGGCTTAGCAACTCCCAGCGGATTTACCACTAGCCACCCCCAAGATGAGACCATGATGCTGTGAGACTGCGTCTCTGTTTTCCAGTGACCAGGAGCGAAGGTTGCAATCCTTCATCCCTGCTATCACTCACTCTGCGTATTGCCAGAGTTCTCCCCTCGCGTCCCCCTCCAATCGCTTCCACCCCATGCCTTATCCTCTTGCGATGTTGCGTGTGGTGCGATTTCCCTCACGTTGGTCATTCATGATGGCTCTACAAATAGGCGGTTCACCTCCCCATCCCTCATTAAACCATCAACCTACCAGCTTGCAAGGCATTAAATTCAGGGCCAGCGAGCCGCTTTTGGTTCTCCGGGCCAGTGGAGTCCAAATACGGTATTAATTCTCGGTGGAATTTAACGCCACCTTTCCAGGTGCCTTCCACCGCCATCGTGGTCTCTTTTTCTACACATCCCCTCTCAACAGTCCTGCAATAAAATTCATAATGTTATTCACATTTATTGACCTTTTCCTCAAGGTCCATTTACATCACATATTTACATTTATGAGTTTGCCATAGTTCTTGGCCAGTCCAGTTATTTTTACAAACTGGGGGAAACAGGGTGTTACAATTCCCTCCCCCTTAAAAAGGAACATCGTCCTCGATGTTCTTATCTACTAACATGAATTGCATGTACAGAAGTAAACAAAATCGGATATGCTTGTCTCATGGCATCCTCCATTTCCCATGTAGCCTCATCTGGGCCAAAATGCTTCCACTGCACCTTGACCTGTGTAATGGTTTGGTTCTGGAACGGGGTTTCCTTTCTGTCTAGTATGCAATGGGGTTCTGGTAGAAGTTATCCCTCCGGTTCCACCTGGATCACAGACCAGTCAATTATATGATTAGCATCATGTACATATTTCTTCAATAATGAAACATGGAAAACATTATGTGCTTTTATTGTGGGAGGAAGTGCTAGCCGATAGGCTACAGGTCCCACTCTATCTAGAACCTCAAAGGGTCCACAATACTGAGGTGCCAACTTGGCACAAGCTCCCATTTTCAGGGAACTCCTTCTGGGCTTAATTCGGAGATATACATGGTCTCCCATTTTGAACTATTTTGGAGTTCTCTTTTGATCAGAATAACTTTTCTGTCGGTTTTGAGTGATCTTCAGGTTTTGTTTTATCTGAGTCACTTGTTGTTCCATTTCTCTCAGCATGTCAGGTCCAAAAGAAATCCTATTTACAGGATTACTCTAGCTGATTGGAGTATTACACGACCTACCATAGAGGACCTTGAAGGGACTCATCTTTAAGGATGCTTGGTAGCCGTTGTTGTAGGTGAATTCTACCAATGGAAGGTAGTCTTCCCATTTCCTGGGTTGATGCATTACATGCATCCTTAAAATATCATCTAATATTTGATTCACTCTTTCTATCTGTGCATCGGTTTGAGGGTGATAGGTGGTACTAAACAACAATTTGGTCTCTAAACCCGCCATCAGTGATTTCCAAAAATTGGAAGTAAATTTTGTGTCTCTGTCAGATATTATCTCTCTCAGCATATCGTGCAATCGGAACACCTCTTTCATGAATATCTGGGCGATATCTATCGCCTTGCAGGTCGATTTGATGGGGATGAAATGAGCAGACTTGCTCAGTTTATCCACCACCACCATAATGGCATCATTCTGTTTGGTTGAAGTTGGTAATCCAATGATAAAATCAATGGAGATGGTTTTCCATTTCCATTCTGGGATGGGTAAAGGGTGTAATAGTCCCGCTGGGTGTCGATGTTCTGCTTTAACCTGTTGGCACTCTATGCATTGGGCCAAATGTTTGGCTATGTCTTTCTTCAATCCAGGCCAATAAAATTGTTTCTGGGTGGAAGTGATCATTTTCTGGTATCCTGGGTGACCAGTGTATGGTCTTTTATGTAGTTCATCCATGATGAACCTCTTCAAGTTGTCACGATTTGGAATGTACATTCTATCTCTGTAGGTGAGCAGACCTCCTTTGGTCATCCGGTAGCCTTCATATTTTTCTCCAGCGGGTTCTCGCTGTAGGTACAGGGTCATAGTTTGAACGAAGGAATCTGTTTCTTGTGCATTTCTGACTCTGTTCTTGACATCTGTCTCGCAGGTACTCACCGCTGCCAGGTGAATCGTTTTCATGCTTCTGCTAAGGGCATCGGCCACCCTATTTTCCTTCCCTTTGATGTGTTTGATTTCAAAATCAAATTTGCTAAGGAGAGCCATCCATCTAGCTTGTCTAACATTGAGCTTTGGTTGATCAAACAAATACCATAATCCATAGTGATCTGTCATAAGTACAAATTTTCCTCCCAAGAGGTAATGCCTCCACATTTTCACGGCATGCACTATGGCAGCCAATTCTAGATCATGAGTCATATAGTTGACTTCATGTTCGTTCAATTTTTGGGATTCATAGCAGATCACACTTCCTTTCTGCATAAGGACTCCTCCGAGCCCTTCCTTACATGCATCTGTGCACACAACGAAGTCAACTTCTGGGTCAGCGATTTTCAACACGGATGCATGGGTTAGTAGATGTTTCAAGGTTTGAAATCTTTCTTCACATTGCTGTGTCCACAGGAATTTTGTCCGCTTCTTCTGGAGGGCAGTGATTCGACAACCAATCTTGGAGAATCCTTTTATAAATCTTCTATAGTATCTCGCCAATCCCATGAAGGATCTGATGTCTGAGACATCCTTTGGGGTAGGCCATTCCATGATAGACCTGATCTTGTCAGGATCTACTGCTACCCCTTCCTTGGACAGAACATGTCCCAAGTAATGTATTTGCTTCTGAAAGAATTCACATTTCTTGAATTTAGCATAGACCGATGCTCTCTTAGCACTTGCAGCACAAGTCTAAGATGCTCTTCATGTTCTTCTCTATTCTTAGAGTAGATTAATATGTCATCAATAAAAACTAGTACAAATTTATCTAAAAATTTACTGAGTACATTGTTCATTAAACACATGAAAGTGGCAGGGGCATTGGTTAACCCAAAT
>JASDQU010013144.1:47566-60285 GCA_032191745.1 Picea mariana | reverse complement strand
GGTACCCCGACCTCAAGTCAATCTTTGAGAAAATAGACGCACCTCCCAACTGATCGAATAGATCATCGATCCTGGGCAAGGGGTACTTGTTCTTTATGGTTACTTTATTGAGTTGTCTATAATCTATACACAGTCTAAGGGTGCCATCCTTCTTTTTCACAAACAGGACTAGTGCTCCCCATGGGGACACACTGGGTCGAATATAACCCTTATCCATCATCTCTTTCAATTGCAATTTGAGTTCAAATAACTCAGGTGTGCTCATCTGATAGGGTGTCCTAGACACCGGAACCGATCCTTGTGTGAGCTCTATCGAGAAGTCAATGTCTCTTCTCGGAGGTAGACCCGACACCTGTTTCGGAAACACATCTCTGTATTCTCTCAGGATAGGGTGATCGTCAGGGATTGGTTTATCACCTTCGATTGTTTTCAACACTTGTATTGCATATAGGGGACATCCCTTTCGACAATACTTTCTCATTTGCAGGGATGATATTTGCCTCACTGAGACCTATTTTCGGATCCCTTGGAGGGTTATCCTTTTTCCTTCTTTGCTCACACATTCTAAGGTTTTATGGTAACAGTCCAATTTGGCTTTATGGGTGGCAAGCCAGTCCATACCAATCAACAGGTTGTATGATCCCAGGGGTAATACGTTAAGGGTTGCTTGGGTGGGGAATTCACCCAACATTAACTGGCAGGCTGGTATGACCTCTGCTACCCTTCTTTTAGTGCCAGTGGCTAACTGTACCAACCATGGTTTGGTTTGTTTTTGTGGCTGTAGCTTACACTTATCCACATTCTTAGGGGCTATATCACTAAAATTGGAACCAGGGTCCATCAAAACAGACACTAGATGGTTGAAAATCATACCTTCTATTTCCACCACTCAAGCTTGGTGGTCAGCTTGGTTATTATCCAAGGCTACATAAATTTGTGGCACACTCCTTGCCACATCATTGACTGTGGTAGCTTCCTGAATGTTATAAAATTTTTGACTATTCTGCTGTCGGTGTGGACAGTCTCTCAGGAGATGCTCTTCTCCACAACCCCAACATTTCAGAGGTTCTTTCTTTGGGTTATTAGTCTTCATTGGTATTGGTCCATAAATTTTATTTCCATCCATCGAGGGAAAGTTCTCCTGCAGTACACTCCGGGCTGGAAAGTTCATTCTAGGGTTCTTCTTGTAGTTTTTAAATTTTGAGGATTTGATCCCCTTTTTCTGAAATTTCGAACCATTCTTCTATCTCCAGTCTCCACGAGACTCTGTCCGATGTCCATATTGTTCATGACAATATGTTTCTTTTCGAATAGTGTCTTCTAAGGTCTTTGGCTCGTCAAATTCAATTCGGTTCCGGTATTCCTTGGGTAGCCCACTGATGAAGTGTTGCGCCTTTGCCTTCTCTGCTTTGATGTAGGGTACATATCTCAATAAGTCGAGGAATTTGTTGACATATTCCTTTATAGTGAGTTGCCCCAGTTTGAGTTCATAAAAATCTTTAGCCTTCTCGTCCAAATATCTTTATGAAAAATACTTCTTCCGGAAGTACTTTTCAAACTGTTTCCAAGACAGGTCCTCCTCGCGGACCCCTTTTATATTCTTAAGGTATTCCCACCAGATGGAAGCCTTTCTGTTCAGATTGAAAGTGGCCACTCGGGCCTTCAAATTTTCTGAAAAATCATGGACTCTAAAATATTTCTTCAGTCCAAGTAGCCAGGCCTTGGCTTCCTCTCCCTTCTTTATCTCACCATCGAAGGAGGGAGGTTTGGCCTTTCTGAATTCCTCAAATTTATGACCCTTGGAAGTCTTTTGCTTCTTCTGTTTTCTTCGAGAATATGAACTGGTCCTGCTACTGGAGGAACCTTCTGAATCGCCAGCTTCCTTCTCAGTGGAATTGTCTGAAACTGGTCCTTTACCTATAGGGTGGACCTTTCTTGAGGTGCTCCTCTCAGTATGGCCACTGACACAACCATGTCTCTGCATCTCAGGTTCATGCTGCATTTGTCGCTGTAGGTCAGATAAGCTCTACAGTAAAACTACATTAATTTCAGTTTTCTTTTCTTGCTCTTTCATCATCCTTTCATTGTCGGCCTTGCAGCTTTTCAATTCAACCATGAGACTCCTCACAGTCTCAGCTAGATCAGGAGGGGTTCCTATTTCTCTTCTTTCGTCAGACTCTTCGTCTCTATTGTGGGAGCCTTCTCCCATCTCTTGGTGAGTCACCATTTTCTACGTCTGTAGATTCCCGCGGCTGATCGTCCGCTTGGGTGAAAAGACAAATGCTGGTTATTAGTCAAGAGTTAAATACATTTTATAATCTGTGCATAATTTATAACTCTTTCACATGCATACATAGTCGGGTTCTGATTTCCAAGTTTTAATCCTGGACAAGAGAGTTAAGTTAGGGGGTTACTCCTCATAGGAGTGCTTCGAACGGAGCTTCTGTGCAACTCATTCATGAGCCCAATCAGGCCGAGTGTTGTAACCATGCTCTGATACCACTTTGTCACATACCCACTACCTAAATCGGATTTTTCTGGTCTTCTGCCGATTTAGAACCCCTAGATATCCATGGAGGCCCATCGTAAGCTGGCTCTTTCTCTCTCTCTCTCTCTCTGTTCCCATGTGATCGCGGGTCACGATCACAGTTCAAATGAATGCAATGTCTTTTGTATTTCGCATCTCGGCGCTACATTAATGTCGAATCGTTCAACTCTGCAACCACTGAACCCCGGCAGGGCTAGCGACCGGCCAATAGGGACGAATCCCTACAGGGTTAGAAAATGGCCAATAGGAACAAATTCCAACAGGGCCAGAGAACAACCAATGAGAAACGGCCCCGTTGCACGGTTAAGTGGAGTACAAGTGGCAAAAGGGGAAACACAACATGGTAGTCAACATGATAGGAGGGGGCCCCACTTCACACGCCACACTATTCCGGATACCCCCCCCCCATTAAAGGTAGAATGGCAAAAGGGGTCAAGAATCCACTTGAGCATCGTTGATCGTGATGAGTTAATCTCGACCATTCGAGAGTTGTGTGTCCAATTCCGGACGCCCCCCCCCATCGCTAAAGGCAGAACGACAAGGGAGCTCCGGAATGAAGCCTCAGCCATAGATCTGAGCAGGTGGACTTTGGCCATTCAGATATGCTCGCTACTTACCCTAAGGAGTCTTCGACCCCCCGGCTTAAAGTTGACGTCGCTTCCTCTCACCTGACGATCGTTACGGACCCTGAGATCCTCCGAAAGAATCTCGTCCATTCATCGGGGTTTATCATCATGAGAGTCCGAACTCTCGATCACGGGACTCCCGAATTCTCGATCCCCATTTCCCGATGCGGTTAATCTCTCGACACGTAGCCTCCGTAAATCGGACGGTCCAGATCTGTCCTGGGGTTTCCACCATGGAAAGTCCCGATCCCTTGTCACCAGGACTCCCGATCTCACGATTCCTGGTTTCTAGACATGGGAGATCTCACGATGCGTGGCCTTCGTCAATCGGATGACTAAGATCTATCCTGGGGTTTTCATCATGGAAACTCCCAAACCCTTGTGAACAGGAATCCCGATTCCGCGATTCCCGATTTCCCGAAATGGGATATCTTACGACACGTGGCCTCCGTCAATCGGACGGACCAGATCCATCCTGGGATTTCCACAATGGAAAGTCCCGATCTCATGTCAACAAGACTCCTAATTTCTCGACTCATGGTTTCCTGAAATGGGTGATCTCTTGACACGTGGCCTCCGTTAATCGGATGACTTAGATATATTCTGGGGTTTTTCACCCCTATACCCTGGAGTCTTAATCCTCGGGTAACTCCTGACAGATCCAACGACAGTCAGGTTTTTCAGCCGAGACCTGACGGCTCAGATTGGTTCCTACCCATGCATTCTTCTTTGACTCCTTGGACGTAGACAAATCGACAGTCCATATATTCCCATGGACCTTGGGGATCTACGATCCCAATTTCTTCGCTACCCATGAAGACATAGAGAAACCAAGTAGGAAAGATTTTAACACCCTACTTTCTCCTACCAATCTAACGGTCGGGTGTGACTGCAGATTTCCCGACGGGATCTCATCCGTCGTTCACCACCTATCAAGGTTAAGGCACTTAAATTTCCATCTTCCTCTTATTGAATCTAACAGTCACGAGGGACCATAGATTCCCCGACGGGATCTCGTCCGTCGATCAACACCTATCAAGGTTGAGGTACTTATCCTTCCAACTTCTTCTTCTTATCTGACGGTTGTGAGTGACCATAGACCTCCCGATGGGATCTCGTCTGTCGATTCGATACCTATCAGGGATTTCTTAGGGCCTTGCGCCCTCACGCCCTCCTTCCAGGTTCTTGATGGGGTTTTCAAGAGGGGTATCTCTATGGGGAGGTTTACCCAGGGTACTATCTGAGGCAGATAAGGGTATCGATCTCCCGAGAACCAGACATGAAGTCTGAATTAGATCAGTACACATATAAATAATGATTCATGAGGACATAATCCATACATAGTCCTTCCATACAAATATACAACTACTAGTACTGATCAAAAACACCATACAGACATTCTTATAATGAAATCATTCACAGTTCCACAGCTTATGAACATAATTATCAGAATAAAAATATATATATATTTCAAGATGCCAGAGGAAAAACACTTATCAGAAATAAAACCAAGGGTCAAGCAGCTGCTGAGAGGGGTGCTCATTTCCACCCAACCGTAGGCTTAGCGACTCCCAGCAAATTTACCACTAGCCACCCCTGAGCTAAGACCACGATGTTGTGAGACTGCGTCTCTGTTTTCCAGCGAACAGGAGCAAAGGTTGCAATCCTTCATCCCTGCTATCACTCACTCTGCGTATTTCCAGAGTTCTCCCCTCGTGTCCCCCTCCAATCACTTCCACCCCACGCCTTATCCTCTTGAGAGGTTGTGTGTGGCATGATTTCCCTCGAGCTGTTCAGTCATGATGGCTCTATGGATAGGTGGTTGACCTCCCCATCCCTCATTAAGCCATCAACCTGCCAGCCTGCAAGGCATTAAATTCAGGGCCAGCGAGCCGCTTTTGGTTCTCTGGGCCGGTGGAGTCCAAATACGGTATTAATTCTCGGTGGAAGTTAACGCCACCTTTCCAGGTGCCTTCCACCGCCATCGTGGTCTCTTTTTCTTCACATCCCCTCTCAGTAGTCCTGCAATAAAATTCATAATGTTATTCACATTTATTGACCTTTTCCTCAAGGTCCATTTACATCACATATTCACATTTATGAGTTTGCCATAGTTCTTGGCCAGTCTAGTTATTTTTACAAACTGGGGGAAACAGAGTGTTACAGTATCCCTTGGTCCAAGGACGAGCCATTCTGTATATATTTCAGGAATTTCAATGCAGACGGGGTTCGAAAGGGAAAGAAAGACTTGGTGCATATTGTAAATCTTCTGAAATTTTATTTGCAAAGTGATTAATCCAAGAAGCTTAGAACTCTTTCTTCATCTCATTATCTCATGTGAATGTGTTTCTTCATCTCAGTTACCATTTTAATGTGTATGTCTTCTTAATATTTGATCAAGATATATTTTTCAGAATTCATATGTCGTTGATGCTGTGTTTCATGTGATTGAATATTCCACCATTTCATGTAAAGCTATTTTAGAATTCACCCTTGTTAGGTGCTCTACTATGATGGACTATTTATCCTTAATTCTTTTATCATCCTAATAGAATCAAGTGGCTGAAAGAATGTTAACTATCTTGCCTATGTCTTGATTGGTTCATTTACTCGTGGATGATCACTTTGATCTATTCTTAGAAGACTCCATTTCGCAATGGTTTATCCTTCACCATGTTCAACCATAGTAAAAGCTTAAAATCCTATGAAAACCCACAGATTTGACCTATGTATTCAACTATTAAACCTTATTTGAGCTTATCATCAGTTAACAAATCCAAACAAATCCAGTTTATAATTTCCATGGCGACTCCACTATCCAAAGACTTAGTAGCCTAAAGACTTTCTCAATAACTCCACTACTTCATGATGTGATCAGTAGCCTAAAGACTTTCTCAACGACTCCACTACTTCATGGACTTTCTCAACGACTCCACTACTTCATGATGTGATCAGTAGCCTAAAGACTTTCTCAACGACTCCACTACTTCATGATGTGATCAATAGCCTAAAGAATTTCTCAACGACTCCACTACTTCATGGACTTTCTCAACGACTCCACTACTTCATGATGGATCACAGATCTGCAAATGAATCACTCTCACATTCCCGGTTTTCCAAATCGGATGCCTTTCATAGATTGAAAGGCTTATTTGCCTAAATTCAAAGATGGAAAAGGAGATGATGTTTCCTTTTACTTGATTAAATTTCACATGCACATATGTAGGCTGGGAATGTATGAGAGTTTTCATTGAGATTAATGAAATTTTGTTTGGACAAGAATTCACTGTAAGAATTAATTTTGTATGTGTATTTCTTCTTTAAAGATTCAGTGAAGTGTATTAGGTAGAATTCACTTAAAATTGGTGCTTTGTTGTATATATTTCATATTCTTTCTTCTACAATCATCCTGGGATTCATCTTTGATAGATGTCCCAAGCGGTTGTTCATTTTTTCTCTAAATTTTATCTGAAACTACATTTGAATGTATAAAGAGGATTCTTCTACCTTGCCTATGAGGTTGTCATCTTTCAATTAACCAAGTGCTCATCAAATTATCATTGATCTTCCATTTTGATTTTATTTTCAAATGGACTTCCTACCCACCTTACCATCAACTTTATAAATTCAATTTTGCCTTAAAAATTTATCCTTTGGATGAAATTTCAAATCAATCCTTTCAATAATTAATTTTAAGATAACCCTCTTTAGATTAGAGGGAATAGCTTTCAATCTCAAGTTAGTTTGTGATTACTTGATTTAACGGAGTGATAACAAAGTGGAAAAATGCAATCCATGGGAGTCAAAGTCACCTCTCCAACTAGAAATAACTTAACCAAAACCATCCTACCAATACCAATTGATCTATTCTCATAAACTGAAAATAATATTTTTATTAATTCATAAACATTTTGATTTTAAAAATTTTTGAATCTTTAAATGAGCTTTTTGAATCTTTAAATGAGTTACATAATTAACATTTTGAAAAGTATAATTAGCATTTTGAAAAGTATTAAAAAATTAAGGTACCACTTTACCTCGCTTAAAAAACAACTTTCCAAAAAATTGAATTGGTCACATTATTAACTCACTTATACAAGAAATATCATTTTATTATGTTAAATGTTACATCATCGATTCATTCCAGAAAATTACTCACTTATACAAGAAATATCATTTTATTATGTTAAATGTTACATCATCGATTCATTCCAGAAAATTGTGGAGGCATATTTCATTATGCAAATAAAAATCGTTAAAGAATACTAATGTTGTTAATGTTCGTTATATATGTTTTTATGCAATAAGGGTTTTGGAATATGATTTATAATTGTTCGAGGTTATTTAAAAGCTCATTTTATTTAAATGTAAATAAATAAGTTAACACCTCATGATTTAGAGGAACCATCAATGAGATATTTTTAGGTTCCTAGGATTTGTTTGCACATGATGATATAGCTATATATTAGAGTTTTGAGATCATATCAATAAAAATTTGATTAATAATCTGCTTGAAAGTGTATCAATAAAAATTAAATTAAAAGTCTTGAATATTATAAATTTTTTCTTTTAATTTTTTTTAAAAAGAATTACATTATATCAAAATAAATAAAATTTAAAATAAATTTAATAATAATGAATAATTTCATTTAAATACTAACAGGACAAAGAAAAAAATCTTGAATTTTTATCATGTTATTTACAAAAAAAATCAAACTAAGAAAAAAATGTAATTGTTAAATTTAGGAATGAATAAGGTTGGTGTAAAGAAATTGTAAATTCTTGAAGCTTTGTCATGTTATTTATAAAAACAAAATTAGAGAGAGAAAAATAATTTATAAATTTAGGAATAATTAAGGTTGGCCAGAAGAAACTAAGTAATATGGGTTAAGGAACGTTGTTCCTTGTCCTTTATCCTTTTTGAAATTTATATTAACAAGTTAGAAGATGTTTGGAAGAAGTAGGTTGTGCTAGAAATACTTTAGTTCTTGAATAATCATCATCCTTCTTCTTTATGTGGATGATATTTGTATTTTTGGAGAGGAGACATTGGGTTTTGAGTATCCTCTTATGGATTAAAGCCCATGCATAGGTAAGTGTAGGTATTTTTCTTTTACTCCTACTATAGTATTTCCTTTATGACATCTTATTCATAATACAACTGCCACATTCCTTTCATGATAGCTAAATCTAATCACACGTTTTCATAGTCTATTTTATATTAGTCATTAGACTTTCTCATGCATTATTTTATGCTCTAGCTACTATTTCACTAACATGGTAGCTACACTTACTTATAATGTCATAATTGATATATTATAGTGTAACCACCTTCACAACCTCTTATAGTGTGCCTTATTGTAGACTTGTTGTCCCTTCTCTGTCGCAGACTTCACCAAGTCAACATAGACATTGGTCTTGCCTCACATCATGTCTCCCACAAACCTGCGTTGATACTTCCCCATACTCTCCTTGTGACTCTTGCCCTTGGATACTTGTCTTCCATCTTTGCAAATCTACCTCAGTTTTTCATTCCCTCATAAATTTTCTTTAGACTTGCTCTATATGACTTCTTGATCTAATCTCCTTCCTTGGTTGATCACCCTTGTGCTCTTATATGGACTCCAAAGGTCACTGTTATGAATTTTCATGTCATTTTCATGTGTCACAGCCCTTAGTGATCCATCATTCCCATATGAACCATTGTGCCCCTTCGCGGAACCTATGCGCCCATCAACCATTGCATCTCTTAGACCAACACACCCTATCCTTGGGCGTGTTCCCAATTCCTTGTGTGTTTCCGCATGCCGATCAATGTGACTCTTCATGGGTGTGCCTATGGGGTCATCCAACCTCTCCAACATGCCCATGTTTCCAAGGGAAAGCAATTTCACTCCTTGGGTGTGCGCCCGAATCACCCTTTCCTTTCCCAAATGCAACCCAAGTTTCCATCAACCTTCACAAGGCAAGTAAGGTTTTTTCCCCCTTTGTGCCACATGTCACCATCATGCGCCCAAGGTTATTTTTCTCACACCCAAATTTCTTTGATCATCCAACTGATTGCATGCCCCTTGTATTCTCTTCTTCGACTCATCCCCAAGTTTGCCCAAGGAATGCGTGCACTTGATGGGTGTCATGAAAGACCTTACAATATCCCATTTATGATTTAATTTAACTTAGTTTGAAGCTATTAAGAATATGAAAGTCCAATAAAAGTATAATTTTTCTTTCTATTGTTTTTCCATTTACAGCTTTATTTATTTTTATAATTACTTGAAATTGTAAAAAATTGTTTTAAATAAAAATTACTTTAATAATACTTAATGATTTTGATCTTAACAAATACTAGATTTATGAACAAAGTTAGAGAACATAAAATTAAATGTGTTTTCACATAAAAGGTGTAACATCCCCATTATAATCCCTAGTTTAATTAATGATTCATGTATATAGAATGTGTGGATACAACTAAGCGATGTATATGCAAATTGTATTTCTAAATTTTAATAATAATAGGTGGTGTCAGCTACTAAGAGGACATGGATAGAGATGGGGGATGAATTAATCCACAAGAGAGGGGAGGGTCTATAAGAATGTTGAAGAGGGGACCAAGGGGGAATTTCCCATGTCTATTAATTCAACCCACTTCCTAAAATTATGATTGGTATATCAACCTTTTAATTTTTTATGAGTGAGTGTCCTCAAAGCTAATGAATGGATGCATTTAAGAGGGTGGGTGTGAGAGGTCGCATCCGATAGTTATTTGGAGCATGGGGGCTGAGTAAAATCAGTTTGTGGAAGTTACAACAATTTTAGACAGTTAATGGTTTTCATGAACAACAAGGAGAGTATAGAAAAAAAGATATTTGGGGTTGAAGAAACTAGGATGGGTGAATTATGGATTATGTCAGAGCGTTTTTGAATCATTTTGGAGTCGAATACTAAAGAGTCTGGTTGTCAGGCCTGAAGATTGAACTCCTGTGTGAATTGAATTGTAACAACAAGTGGTTGCTACTGTTTTTCCTGCTATTTTTCCTAGTAGTGAGATCCCTTGAGTTTATGAGTAGAGAGATTCATGGTTACCTATTCCAAAGAGACCTTGATAAATGAATGAGATTCTCGATGGACTACAATTAGGGAAAGGGTACATTCCTTGGGTTGGGTAGGTTGAGAGGAAGAAAGATGGTGGAAAATAGGGATAGAAGTAGGAGAATACTAGTGGGTTGTGGGATTTTCTGATTAGAGATTCCACACTCTTTTGTGGATTGCTAGTCCCAGCTCGGGGGTGACTTTCTATTGATATTTGGAACAAGAAGTCTATGGTTGAGTGGAATGTCCATCCCAAGTAGTTGGTTGCACAACTGTTTTTAAAAGATAAGTGTTTTATCTTCTTTTCATGTTGCATTATGAATTTAATTGTTGTGTATTAAATCTATGTCAGAGAATGATTTATGTGTTGTTGTATTTGAGTTTATTAGTTGTATTTTATGTCTATTTTAAAATGTTGTAGATGTATCTAGTTCATGGTATCAAAATAGTTCAATCTCGTTCTAATTCATAAATGATAAGCTACAAAAAAAAGTTTGTGAGTACTTTCACATAGTAATGATCCTCACTTCAACTCAGAGTCTTTACAAAAGGAAACAATATTATTGAGTAACATTTAGGAATTTCATTTTACAACTACTATGTGATGATGTGCAACTTCAAATGACAACTTTCTTACATACATTTTTGTCTCTTTGACTTTAATTTTAAACTGTTACACTTTTAGTTTAAAAGGAAGGACATTTTAGGTTTTTAGTTTAAATGATGTAAATTATATGATCTTTTTTAGTTGATAAATAGATTTAATATTAGTGCTTCAACTTTTGTTATGCATAAAAACGTAAGTATGAAGAGAGGTTGATCCAAGTGGTTTTAGTTCACTCTTGAATACCTTTGACAAATGGTTATATAATTTTATTTTTTAATAAAATTAATAATTTTTTTTAAAATAAATAAATCTTAATCTTAAATTTATTTAATATTTATTTTAAAAATAAAAAAGAAATGGAATAATAAATTTGTAAGTGTTTTTAGTGTATTCTGAATAGCTTTGACATATAGTTATATAATTTTATTTTTTAATAAAATTAATATTTTTTTAGAATATCTTTGATATATGACGATATAATTTTATTTTTTAATAAAATTACTATTTTTTTATTAAAAATAAAGTAAAATAAACAAATCTGAGTCCTAAATCTATTCAATGCTCGAAAGATAAAAAGTAATCAACACTGGAAAGATAAAAAGAAATGGACTAGTAAAATTGTATGTGTTTTATGTTTATTGATTTATTTCGTTCTTTTGTACATTAGATTATAAAGTGCATTTTATTTTTCATTTAAAATATTATGTTAACTAAAACATTATTTTATTCATTTAATTAATATTTTATTTTATTTATTTTTACCTATTTTTCACATCTCATAAATATTGGATTACAAAATACATTTTTTTAGTATTATATTTCAATTTTATTATTTTAAGAGATATTTTCTTTTTTCATTTATAACGATTTGTGATTAAAAAGAAATAATTTATAAAAAAAAATTTAAGCTTCCAAAGTTTATTACATATGATATCCATATTAATATTTATATGGTATAGATAAAAGTTGGAAGAGATAAAATAACTTTTCCACATGAGAGTTGCAACAAATATGTATGAGAAGGTTATTAGCAAATTCAATATAGTTACCAATTTAATGAGAACTCTCCAGAGTTCTCGTTTTTTGGGGTGTCCAATTTTTTACCTCGTTTTTAAAAATGGTGCTACTGGTAGCACCCCCTCTCTGTTTTTAGATGGTTTTTGATATTTTTAATTTTTAGATCCCCAATGTTTCTACATTATTTTTTTAAATGCTCATTTTTCATTTATTTTCAATTTTATATATATATATATATATATATATATATATATATATATATATATATATATATAGTTTTTATTCAACTCCATTTTTAGTCTTTTTTTCATGCTTCTTTCAATCTTAAAATTGTTTTTTACCATTTACTTTTTCGAAGTTACGATTTTTCATAGAATTTTGTCTTCTTAATTAATTTATTGTTCCATACTTTTTAAATATAGTGAAAAACATCATTTTTAACACATTGTTTACCTTTACTTCAATAAATAAAAAAACATTGTACTTAAATAACACTAATTTTAAATACTTATAAAAAAAATATACATTTTATAGCCATATATCATAAAAAACCTATACATTTCGGTACATATTCCTTAAAATAACATGTCAAATAAAGCATTTTTATGGACATAATTGAACAAAAAAGGTCTAAATTTTTAAAAAAAATATCATTTCCTTTCATATTTTCATACATTTGAAGGAAAAAAATGACAACATTTAATAAAAATTTCCAATGTATAGTGATTCACATACAAATAAAACGAAAAAAGAAACAATAAAAAAGATTCATCAGAAAACAAAAAGAGATACATCTTTATTCTTATTTTCAAATATGAAAGTCAAATCATTA
>JASDQU010013143.1:134753-149997 GCA_032191745.1 Picea mariana | reverse complement strand
CTATTCATATAGAATACTATTATCTTAAAATATATCATAACTCATACCATTACCCATCAATTAAACTTGGGTGTATTACCCAAACCTGGGGTCTCCAACTTCTCATGGCCATAACTCTCTAACCGTGAGAAATTATGTGACGTTCCACATACCACCGGAAACGACATGACAAGAACTATCCATCTAGGATATTTTCCTTGACAAATTCACTTTCCTTCATCTCATTATTCCATAATTAAACATGGGTTCTCTTACTCCACAAAACGTCTTCTTGTGAGGGCTTTCACCATAAGGGGACCACTTTGGAGTTCATCCATATTTACTTCTTATCAGCCATGAAAAAACAATAATGAGTCATATTTACATCAAAAAATATTGGGTCCATTACCTAAACCTTTGAGGTACGGGGCTTTCTTCAAGGGTTGACATCAATGACAACCAACCTTAATCAACAATGTCGCCCATGAAGCTGCATGCGCTCCATCAGCATGCATTACTCTCCAGGAACTTAGGACAACACTCAAAATTGTCCAACTTAGTTTTAAAGAAATAATAATAATAAATTATCATCCCTTTCTAGAGGTAATCCCCCTAGATTATCCCCTAGGCCTAAAACTTAGCCTTTCTTTCCACCTTTCATCCCTCATTCCCTTACCCACTCTGTGGAAGCTTAGTTCCCCATCACTCATTAATCATGGTCGGTCTATATGCAGTGGTGTTCATATTTTTTATTAACGTTTTGCATAATTACATATACAAAAATATGATCCTGGCCTTAACACTTAAGCTCTCTGGCCTAATAAACTCGTAAGCCTTACCAACTTATCAATACTCGGCTCACAAGCCTACAAAACATGATTTACAATTCATAAACATGATTACAATGGGGCTCGTCCTTGGGGATATTACAATTATGGTTTCTTTATGGTTCATATGATTAATTCTTAGTGCAATGATGCATGCCTAGATGAATATGATAGCTTAGTGACTAATAATGTGAATAAGATGCTAGATCTGATCTATGTTGATATGATTAATTCTTGAATGTGTTGAATCTCGTTGAATAATGCGTTGCACTGTCATTAGGGTTTATCTGCGGTGTAGAAAAATGCTAAGTACTAATGAATGATAACCGCTAAGTGATCTGTTAAGGTATTGTAATCATAGATTTGTGTCCCAACTAAGGTTGCAGACACTGGAGTCCTGCAACCACCCCTACATCTACCTTGGGTGAGACTTCATCTTCTTCACAGGTGTTGCCGAAAGGGCCAGTAGTTAGGTTTTTGTTGGTGCATTGTTGAAGTGTTGCACCTTGGGTCTACCCCTATTACAAGAAATGGTTCCATTCCTAGGACCTGAAACTATGATTGTTGGGAACTGATGAAAAGAAAGAAATCTATGTCCGTAGATCTGTTTCTTTAGTGCACAATATTTTACTTGACTTGCAAAGCTCTGTGCTAAGAAAGGAGGCATATCCAAAGAAAAAAGGTAAGATCTGAAAGCTTTGTGCCCTGATAAAGGTAAAGTGAATTTGTTTTATTAAAGAGCTAATATCTGAAAGCTTTGTGCATTGTTAAAGGTAAGATAAGTTGAAATTTTTTCTTCAATAGTATGGATCTAGGTATGTTTGATAAATTTTGTCCTAGTCTAGAAACTAGGGAACAACTAGAAGAAAGGAGGTTTGATATGAGTAGATCTGATAGAAATAATGAAAGATATGTTATTCCTATGCATAGAAAGAATGTTTGGACAAACAAATGGATGCAGGATCCTAGGAAGAATTTTCTGCAGGTTAGTTGCTATGATCCTAGTGCGTAGTACAAGAAAGGATGGGGATCATTGAAGAGAAGAGAGGATTAACCCTTTGTTACAGCTACAAAAGGTTGGATCATCTTGCTAAGGATTTCCCTGATAGAAGACCTAGTTGTCTTTGTTGTAAATTTATGGACCATGACGATCTCGATTTCCCTAGAATGATTTCTAAGGTTGAAAGGATGAATATGGAACAAGATAAACATGAGAAATACTCAATAATTAAGACCATGGTAGAACCCCAGAAAGGATCAGATACTCTATTGTCAGAAATGAAAGAAACTCTGAATGACCATAGAGATATCAAATTATCATAGATCTTCAAAGAGAAAAAGTGCATAGAAACAAGAATAGGAAAATTCGACATAGACTGTGTTCTGGACGAGGAAACACAGGTGAATGTCATGACAGAAAGTACTTGGGAAATTTTGGGAAGGCCTGCTATGGTTCCTTCATTGGGAGGAATAAGATTATTTAGAGGAAAGATAATAACCCTATGTGGAAGACTTACCCAGATATCTATGAGTGATCATGTAACTTTGATAGAGGAAGAATTTGAGGTTATTGAATTTGTTGAGAACAACGCCCCATTTTCTTTATTGCTAGGAAAACCCTCGATTGAGAAAGATCAGATCTAGAGAAAAGAAGAAGAAGCCCTAGAACAGAAAAAACAAGCATTAAAAGATTTCATGACTAGGAGAATAACGCACTTGATAGAAGAATAGGATAATAGGCTAAAGACCAGAAACTTGGGTGTCGAAGCTGAAAGAACACAAGAAAATAGAGCACTTACCCCAAACAATGAAGAATTATTACCCTTAAACATTATGAAAGATCATTAACATCACGATGTTATTATTCCAAGAGAAGATAAGAATCAGAATGGGAAGAGGAACCCAGTAACACAGATCACAGGGAAGAAGGCTCGAAAGCTCAACAATAAGAAAGCAAAGTTAGAAAAATTGAAAGAAGCTTTAGAAAGAACTTCACAGAAGGAAAAGTCCCCAGAATTTGAACTTCTCTAGAATATCAAAACAACGTAGATTGGCACTTCTCCATGGAAGAGAAATATAACCATTGGAGGCATTATGACCATTACCCTGATGCTCTAGAAAGGATAAGCAAGCAGTTATGGCCTTGGAGCTCGCCATTGAACCGTTGGATCGTGCTGTAATAGATAGAATTGCATTGATGAAGGATTCTTGTCTATTGGAAGTACCCATTACATCATTGTCTACTTATCCCATCGACTGTTACATTGAGCACGCTTTCACGAATTGTATCCAAGCCAACTAGATAACTCATTGTTATTGTGTTGTGCTTATTGAGGCCTTGTCATTCGTTCCATTGCATTGAGAAACTATTCATCATCCTGAGATATTTGATCTCGAGTGTGCATGCCAGATGAGCTAAGCGTTGTGGAAAAGTGAGTAGAGGAAATTTTAATCAATCTAATGGTAGAGAGAGTGATATCTGCAAGAGTTCAAGCCTCATCGACGAGAGGATCCAAACCACCCCAAGTTGCAGAAGAGAAAAGGACTAAGCATAGAGATGACTTAGAAAATGTGAAGTTAATCCCATCCATCCTACCCAACTACATCCCACCTCTGGCCAGTGTGGTGAGTCATGATAGTGTCCTGAGGGATTTTGAATACACAGTTATCATGATGTACCTCTCGAAGGGGATACACGCAGTCATACCGCAATTGGAGAGAATTCCAACTTTGAAGATCAATGACTATAATCTAGGAGACCACATGACCTATGGCATGCTTGTTCCTCACAAGTACTTGACCAAGATGAAGGGAAAGAAATAAAAAATCATTCTCCAACCATGGACCATGAACATTGCACAGTCCACTATCATGAACGTAATGAAAATCCCACATTTTGGAAGGCACCAAGAGGTTAATGCGTGCATTAAACTCCTATTGTCTTGCTTCCACAGTGGTTACTTATGGCTAGACAGAAACATCACCGTCGATATGATCCTGATCCATAAGATCATTGGCCTAAGTATGCAGGGACTCGACCCACAAGACTTTTACCCAGGTAAGGTTGCAGATCACGCCCTAACATAGAGGATTAAAGATACTTATGGATATGTAGAGAAGGGAAATTGAGGCTACAAGGTATCCTCCATTCATAATGGCGCAGTGTGCCTTTATTTCTAGTTGATTGTTGATAAGCTAGCAAAGAAGAATAGACCCACACAGGTCACGGGGTTTGTCGTTGACCTCACAGGAAAGTGTGTGGAGGGATTACAGATTAACTGGGCTAGTTACTTTGTCAACCAGCTAGAAGTGGATTGGCATGGAGCTCAGGATTAGGGATATGAGTTCCACTTTAGCTGGCTCCTGATCCTCATCGCATTTATAGCTTGGGAGATATTGGAAGGTGTGACCTTCCCTGACATTGAGTCGTTCGAGCCGCTTTCTATGAAGTTTACCACGCTCTGGTATTTGAGCGACATGGGAAAATAGTGGAAGTCGAACAAAATATTCCATACCTAATACTTGCAGCTAAAACGAGCTATTGATTCATTCCCCTGTATGACACTGAGCACTCTGGACAGATTCAGGCCCCTGATGAAGTTTCGCGTAGATAGGCATTTTATATATATCACTGCATTTGCAGACGAGAGTAAAGAAGAGTTGCATTCATACTATAAGATCACCAAGGAATATCTGGAGGATATCACTAAGGAATGACCCATAGAGTACCTTATACCAATCAACCACGCATAACTGTCTGACCCAAAACTCATTGGGAACCTAGTGGTTATCCGCGAAGAGTATGATGCATCCAATAGTAGCAGGAAGAAAAAGAAAGAAGAGGTACAATATCTAGACAACGTCTCAGAAGAAACTACTTCAGACTAACTTGGCAGAGGAGGTGGTGACGAAGTGAACAAATAAGAGAAATAAGGGGAAGAAGATAAGAAGACACAAGGTGAAGTGACACCACCACATAATCCCCTTGATGATGTTGATCCACTAAATAAAAGAAATGTTTCCCCCACGGAAACTACATCGTGGAATAAATCCAAAGATAGTACATTGAAGCTATAGACTATTCTCACAGTGGATGACTTTGAATTCATTATCGCAGTTGTGTCAGACACCTTAGAAGATATTTTACAGATAACCAAAGAAAACAAGAGGCTATGTATGATAGAATTGAGACAGAGCTAAGGGGTATCCTTCAAGCCCTTCAATCTAGCTGCACATCATCCACTACACCCCCACCATCATATGAAACAAAGTTCGTAGATGAGCCTACCCAACTCCGTAGAATAGATGACACCATTGAAGCTCGCCTTCATCGCATGTAGGAAGAGAAAGACCAGGTCACAATGACTCTGAAGCAAGAATAAGAGGATGTTATAGAGAAACATAGGGTTTCACGTCATGAGAAGGTTTCCCTCCAAATTAAGTTCGAACAATAGAAAGCACAGATCCAAAAAGAGAAAGAACAGTTTCTCATGGAGAAGATTGGAATCAAAGAAGCGGTCAACAGAGCACTTCACTCTATGACGAGCTTAGAGAAGAAGGAGGAAGACCTAGTAGAGCATCAAGTGGCAAGGATTGTTGAAGCCATTCAACAACTTCAACAGAGAATAATAGTTCTAGAGCTACAAAAAGTGCCAAGCACTCTGCAGGATGTGTGGGATCAAAGAGAAGAAACTTCTTGGAGCGTAGTTGAGAGAATCAAGGCCTTCGCCATGGAATGTAAAAAACTAAGTGATCGCAGTGCACAGACTTATGAGCGACTCAGTGAGGATCATGAACTAAAGACACTGGAGTCACAACTCCAGGAGGCCAAGCAGAAACAAACAACAGTTCAGGAATAGTTGAATCTCATGTCAACAGTTCAGAGAATGAAACGATCCCAGGAACAATGCACTATCCAACAACAAGTCCATACCATATAGAGAAAAGTCATGGAAGTGACTCAGAGGCTCCAGCTAGCCTAGGATGTAGCTTTTCAATTGTTCGAAGAGATTGAAGGATGAGGAGCAGAACTAGAACAGGTAGTCAATATAGTTGAGAAACAACTAGAAGGACCTGTGAATGAGGAAGTTCTTCAGGATTTCACCGAGCAAGAAGCCTTGGCACAACAATTGGTCGAAGCATCTCGAGCCAATATCGAGGGTTTTGAGGCAGAATTAACCAAAGCAAAGTGACTCGGGACAAGTCACAGGTGAGTGTTGGGGGCATGTTGGCCCTTGACCAAGTTTTGGAGAATCCTTGGTCAGGTTTGACCTATTTTGGGACTTTGACAGGCTGTTAAAGGTGGAGCGCAATTCGAAGAGGAGATCACGGGATCTCGGCCCCTTTTTAGGGCATTTTTGGGCTTTGGGCTTATGTAATGGGTATGGGATGTTGGCCCATGGGTTTACCCATGTTTAGGCCCTTTTGTAATGTATAAATAGATGTCTAGGAAATGTAAGATAGGGGAATATAGACATTTTTGTAATGCTAGGTGACAAGTGCAAGTGATAGTTGTAAATGATTTGTGCATACTATGTGAGACTTGCCAGGCTAAGTGAAACTGACTCTAAGAGACTCTGTAAAGGCTTTGTTCTCTAACCTAGCTCAGGGAAGGAGGATCTGGCGAGGTGCACACAGATATCTTGTCCTATACAGAGTAGGATCTTGTGGATCTATGCATGTACAAGATTGACAGAAGACAATAAAGAGAAGAAGAGTTGGTGGACGTAGCCCAAGGGTGGGGGTGAACCACATATATCCTTTGTTGTGTTTTGCTTGTGCATTATGGTTGATTTATGGTTTATATGATTAATTCTCAGTGCAATGATGTATGCTTAGATGAATATGATAACTTAGTGCCTAATAATGTGAATAAGATGTTGTCCCTGAGGTGCAGGACAGTCCGTGATGGAGTGTGTTGTTAAGCCACTCTGTGATGTTAAAGTCACCAGTTCAAAACCTGTGGGGACAAAAAATCCAACCATGTTAAGGGTTGGTGTGGCTCAGGCCGGGTGTGATCCCCGGGTGATTTTGACGGCTTAGATGCCCCTGAGTCACGGTTTCTCAAGCCATAGGTTAATTGCGTAGCCAACAGGTCCCGCACAAATTAACAAACAAAAAAAAATGTGAATAAGATGCTAGATCTGATCTATGATGATATGCTTAATGCTTGAATGTGTTGAATCTCATTGAATATTGCATTGCGCTGTAATTAGGGTTTATATGCATTGTATACAAAGGCTAAGTACTAATGAATGATAACTACTAAGTTCTCTGTTAAGGTACTGTAATCACATATCTGTGTCCCAGCTAAGGTTGCAGACACTGGACTCTCGCAACCACCCCTGCCTCTACCTTGGGTGAGACTTCATTTGCTTCACAGTTGTTTCCGAAAGGGATAGTAGTTAGGGTTTTGTTACTACGTTGTTGAATCATTAAACCTTGGGTTTACCCCTGTGCCAGTAGAGAGACAACCTAGAGGAGAAGACAAAGTGACTTGAAGGATACTTGTCTATTGTTCTTCGACCCACTAATAATTTCACCTTCCAAGTAAGAGATTGTCAAGCGTTTATTTTGCATTCTATGAAAAATGAATGGGTAGTCGATTATGGATGCACTCATCATATGGATAAGGATGAGTCCTTGATCACATCCTTATAAAATATTATGGAGAGAAAAATCTATGTTTTTCATGAGTTTTCTCTCAACATGTTGGTCATGGTGATGTTACCTATCAACATGGGATAATTTTCGATGCCTATCATGTACCAAACCTAAGTTCCAATTTTTTGCCTATTTTTAAATTAACATAGATAGGAAAGATTGTGGAGTCTTGGACATATCAAGTCTTTGTCCACGATTTGAATAAAGTTCAGTCAATTGTCATTGACTGGTTTTATGACTTGAAGGAGAGTTTGTATAATTTTTGTGACATGACACGAACCAATTCTAAATCGACTTCTCTTATTTCTCACGTTGATGAATGAAGTTGAATTTAGCATGAGAAAATCCAACACCTAAATTTTCAAAGTCTGCAGTCTATGGAAACTCATAATATGGTTGTTGTTATACATAAACCCCCCCCGAGGAGTATGTAAAGGATGTGTTCTTGGAAAATATCATCAAGCACCCTTCAACCTACTAGAGAGGGTTCACAATGATATTTTTTTCATCAATATACCTTCCTTGTAGGTTCAAGGTATAATTGGACCTTTATCAATGATCTCTCTCGTTTCACTTAGATTTACTTCCTTAAAAATAAGAATCTTGTATTTTAAAATGTAACCTACCTCGAACAACAACCTAAAAATATTTATCTCTTGTTGATACTCTGAGATTGTTATGAAATGTACTCACTTCCCAGGTACCTCTAAATTTCCCCTCTTTGGATGATTAAGATTTATAATACCAATTAACTAAGATAGGGGTATGAGAGAAACAAATGAAATAATCAATATTGATGATACACCATAAAATAAATGAACAATATCACATGCACAACAATAACCAACAATAATGAGAATTATAAATGCATATCTTAGATATAATAATTAATATAGAATGAAAACAAATATACAAGTAGAGAAAGACATTATAGAGAGAACTTATATCAAACCAACCTTCAACTGGATGCAAACATCAGAAGTTCCATCCAACCTTATACATTGTTGTTCCAAGTCTCAAATGCAGGTCACCCCTGAGTGAGGGATATGAATCCAAAAGGATAGGTCTCAAACTGACACTCTATTTCCCAAATTAGTCAACAATCAATCTCACATAGGTTTCTCAACCACACAACACAACCTAGTTTACCATCTCTCTTCCCTTCAACCAACACTACCTAAATAAAACAATCCTCCTTTACTTTCATGTAGTCCCTTCGGCTATCCACTTATTTCAAGGGTTTGAGTGCTACGAGTATGGAAATATCAATTTTGGAACTCTCAAGATTCACATTTGTGGACATTTCTCTCTCAACTTCCATTAATATAATACACAAATTCAACAATTTCCTTCTAGAATAAACAACCATTACTTACATTTAATCAAAGAAATGGATCCTTTCCCAAACATTTCATTCTCATTCCCAAAATGATAACAAAAATGAATGAGGAATAATGGATGATTTATGAACCAAATAAGGAGAAATGAATTCAATGAATGCTCAACAAAATTAACTAGAAATAGCCTACAAGCAAGTTTTAAATAGAAAGGTTCCAAGGGCACATCATGGTCTCATGAAGAGACTCACACACCCCATCATTCTCCCCCCCAACACAAACATGGGTAAATAAATAATCAATTAAAGGACTATCCCCCCTCTCTCATGGAATAATATCCCATTATCTCTGTCTATGGCCATCTTGTCGCCAACGATGTACTTTATTATTAACAATGTTCAAATAATTACATTTCATATGCACTCCTCCCCCTTTTCATTTTATAAGAACTCTAAGCTTTCATGACTAAGAAAAATACATTATTAAACTAGGGACTGAAAACCGAGGTATTACATTCCCCTCCCCCTTATTTTGGCACTATCCTTAGTGCATATACAAAGAGAAATCAAAATTTCAAAATTCTTCAAAACGTCATGGGTACTTTTCATGCATGGCATATTCATTCTCCCAAATAGAATCTTCAGGATTGTATAAGCTCCACTAAAAGTTTACAAGTTATATGACTCCATTATGGAGCACTTTGAATTTTATGTCCAATATGCACACGGACATGACTTGTAAGTCTCTTTCTGGATCCACTTGAATCAAATTCCAATCAGTAACATCGTTAGGATCATGCACATAATTTTTCAACAAAGAGACATGAAATACATTATGCACATTCATGGAATAAGACAATGCAACCATGTATGAAACTAGCCCTATTCTATCCAATATGTCAAATGGTCCAAATAATATGGCTGCTAGCTTTGTACAACTTCCCAACTTCAACGATATAAGCTTGGCATTCACTTTTAAAATCACATGCTCTCCCACTTTAAATTCTCTAGTTTTCATGTTCTTATCTACATAACTCTTCTGTCTATCTTATGTTTCTTTCAAATTATACTTAATTTTAACCATCTGATCTTCCGTATCCTTGAGAAATTATGGCCTAAGTACTAATCTATCTTCTTGGTTTTCATAACTCACTGAAGTATTTCATTTTCTACCATACAAATATTCAAATGGGCCCATCTTCAATGAACCTTGATACCCATTATTGTAAGAAAACACAACCAAATCTAAGTAATTTTCCAACTAAGATGGTTTATCGATCACATACATTCTTAACATGTTTTCACTCACTTGGTTACTCTCTCTATCTACCCATCTAGCTGTGGATGGTATGTTGTGCTAAAGTTTAGATTTGTACCAAATCCTTTCAATAACACCCTCCAAAAATTTGAAGTAAACGTTGTATCTCTATCTAAAACAATTGCCTTCAGTATTCCATGAAACCTAACAATTTCCCTCATGTGAATTTATAAAATATTAGATGTTGTAAGAGTCATATCTACATGAACAAAATAAGCATCCTTTTCCAATTTATCAACAACTACCATTATTGAATCATGTTTCCTTGCTATCTTAGGCAACTTAGTGATAAAATCAATGGTTACTACTTCCCATTTATTCTCCGGAATCAGCAAGGGCTGAAACAAACCCACTGGGTGTCTATGCTCATTTTTTACTCTCTGACATTCCATACATTTGACAATGTAATAAAAAACATCCTTCTTCATTCCTGGACAAAAGAATTGGCTTCTTATTGCTGCAATTGTTTTCCAGTAACCAGGATGTCCAACATATGGAACATTATGCATTTCTTTTAATACTACATTCCTAAGTTCTCTGGAACTAGGAACATAAATTATATTTTTTTGCATAAGTAATCCATCTTCCTTCATCTCATACTCTTCAATTTTATATTGTATATTTTACTTTGGTAAACTTTATTTTACCTATAGGTAATGCTGGTTTGTAAAAACAACATCGAAAACTCTTCTCTTTAAATTTGACTGATGCATACTAATGGATGTAGAATGCATGAGATGTACCCTTATCCTAAGTGCATCAAAAAATTTGTTTTCTTTTCATTTGATATACTTGATGTCAAATTCATACTCACTTAAAAAATCTAACAATCTTGTCTACCTGACTTTCAAATTTGGTTGCCCAAAATACATTTCATACCACTATGGTCCATTCTTAATTCAAATTGCTTCCCCATGAGGTAATTCCTCCACATATTCAATCCATGAACTATGGTAGAAAGTTCCAAATCATTCGTGTCATAATTCCTCTCATGTTCTTTAAGCTTCCTGAAATCATAACTAATGACATGTCCATTTTGAGTGAGGAATCCACCAATCCCTTCTTCGCATGCATATGTACATACCACAAATTTCTCATTTGGGTCAGCAATCTTCAAAGCAGGTGAAATATTAAGTCATTCTTTCAACAAATAAAATCTCTCTTAACACTTTTCTCTCCACTCAAATTGAATTACCTTCTTTTGTAAATAAGTGACGAGATGAAAAATTTAAGAGAATCCTTCTATAAGTATCCTATAGTATCCAACTAATTCCTAAAATATATAACGTATGAAACATTCTTGGGTCTTGGCCATCCTCCAATGGCTTCAATATTCTTTGGATCCATTGTTATGCTTTCTTCTGAAATAATGCTCCTCAAATAATGGATCTACTTTTACTAAAAAGAGAATTTACTAAGATTGGCATAAAGTTTATGTTCCCTTAGTACTTGCAATACCAACGTCAAGGGATGTTCATGTTCTTCTTCTGACTTGGAATAAATAAGTATGACATCCAAGAATAAAATGAAAAAAATATCTAGATAATTTTTTAATATGTCATTCATCAAGCACATAAAGATAGTTGATGCATCGATAAGTCCAAATGGCACCTCTCCAAATCCATAATAAAATTCCTTGGAATCGGGAGGATCTTGTCCGCATACAACCATTTTTATTTAGAGTTGACTCAGTCAAATCCATGCTACTAGTCGATTTGACAAGGATGCTCGAGCTAACCATCCATGTGTCAAAATTGTAGTAAATTACTTGACTAGTCGATCCACCAACTGACTATGTTCAAGTATAGGTCGCTTATCTGAACGATACACTTGTCTACTACTCAAATGATTGATGTATATATCTATTAGATTTCCCAACCAATTGTTTCCATATGTTTATCAACCACATGACCAACTAATTCTAGGATAAATATGATGAATCATTAGAACCTGAGGTTCCAAAAAAAATAAACTAAGGTTGCACTATACCATAGATTTGATTTGTGCAAGTTTTTGATGCTTTGAATCTTTGGGTTGATTATAAATTTGTAGTCCAAATGGAACCACGACAAATGTGCATGATACTAACCATGCTATTGATTGGAATTTTATTTAGGTGGAACTAGAAGGACACTTTCAGGTCCATCTAGTGTGTATATTGTATAGAAAAGGAAAAGTTCTCTGGAATCGAGTCACAAAATTGGTAAAAGTTTAGTGGACCTGCTATAGTATTGAATATACGACTTGGGAGCATGAAGATGCCATGCTGGCAAAGTAACCATGAATTTTTGAAGAATTTTTAAATTTTTATTTATGTTTTGTAAATCCATTGAGGACAATTCCAAAATAAGGGGAAGGGGAATGTAATACCCCAGTTTTGAGTCCCCAATTTAATAATGTATTTTGTTTGTTCATGAAAGGAGAAAGTCCCTATGAAATTTAAGGGGGTTGGAGTGCCTATGAAATATAATGCTTTGAACATTTTTTATCATAAAATACATCATTGGTTGTAAGATAGACACAAATAGAGATAGGGGGATATGATTCCACGAGAGAGAGGGGGGCTCATGAGTCTCATGGGGAGAGAAATTTTTGGCTTGGGAACCATGCAATTTAAATATTTCTTATAGGATATTTGGGGTTTAGTTGGTTGATCATTCATTTAATTCATCGCTCCCCATTTGTCTCATCATTCATTCATTATTCCTCATTCATCATTGTTCTTTTTTTAGGAATGGGGATGAAGTTTTAGGGAAATAAGCCATTTCTTTGATTGGATGTAAGTAATTTTTGTCTATTCCATAAGGGAATGGATTCCTACGTGCATGATATAAATGGTAGTTGAGAGAGAACTACCAACAAATGTGAATCCTGAGAGTTCCAACATTGATATTTCCTGAGTAGTAGCATTGGATCCATGGAAAGAAGTGGAAAGACCGAGGGACTGCACGAAAATGAAGAGGGTTCATTTTATTTGGGTGGTGTCAGTTTAAGAGAATAGAGTTGGTAAACTAAGTTTTTCTATGTTGTTGAGAAACCTACGAGATCTTTAGTCTTGAGTTATTTTGGAAATAGAGTGTCAGTATGATACCCATTCTTGTGAATTCATAGCCCTCGCTCATGGGTGACCTTTTGTTGAGACTTTGAATAACATTGTCTAATGTTGGATGGAACGTTCGACGTTTGCCACTAGTTCGTGGTTAGTTTAAATAAAGATAAGTTCTCTTTGTCATGTGTTTTTCTACTTGTATATTTATTTTCATTGTTTATTAATTATTATCTCGGTGATATGTATTTATAATGTGTATGCTTGCTCATTATTGATGTGAATGGAATATTTTTCATTTCTTTTATGGTGTAGCATGAATATTGATTATTGCATGTGTTTCTTTCATGCTTCTTTATGACTTAATTGATATTAGAAATTTGAATCATCCCAAGAGAGTGAATTTAGAGGTATTGGAGCAGTGATACATTTTAGTTCAATCTCAGAGTAGTAGCAGGAGAGAAATATTTTTGGCTTGTTTTTTAGAGTATGTTACATTTTCAAATACAAGATTCTTATTTTTTAGGATGTAAACCCAAGTGAAATGAGAAGATCATAAATAAAGGTCAAAATATACCTTGCACCTTTCTAAAATCATGAATGTGGGTGTCTATTTTCCTTGTTTTTTGAGAAAATAAAATATATTTTCAAAATATTTTCAACTTCCGATAAATAAAAATAATTTTTATATTTATAATTTCACTTTAAAGTAAAAAAAAAAAAACTTGTCATGAATTTTGTTAGCTTTCTATTGATTATTTTTTGAAATTCTTTTATTGACATTTGATATGTCAATTTAGTGATTGTTTAACAATATGTTCCTTAAAAATGAAGCCATTGATAATGGGTTATGTTTATCGACGTCAATTTACTTATTTTTAAATGTTTGTTTATGAAAACGAAATATGCTGCAACAATCGAAACAAACTCTATTAAAGTATGACTATAGTTTTGAAGACAACAGATGAATATTAAAATTACTACAAATTTTTGAATTGGACCAATCTAAAAAATATACATATTTTAAACATGTTTGGTTCAACTCCATGTATATTCCTTAGTTTTTATTTAAAAACAAAATCTAAAATATCCCTTTTGAAGAGGACACTGAGGGGTTTTGTAATATAAAATTTCCTTAATTTTCAACTATATATTTTTGTAGATATTGATTTTGCATTTTAATGAATTATTATGTCATCTAAAAATAATATGAAGACATGTTTTTATAAAATTAACTAAAATTACTAAAAAAACAATTAAATTGAATACAAATTGTATCAAATGAAACTAGATTCAATTCTAAAAATGTTGGTACTAGTTCCAAAACTATGCTCACAATATTTGAAGGATTCCTCTTCTTCTGAAGTTGGAGTAAGCTAAAGTGAACACATAATTTTCTAAAGAGTATCATAATTACAGGTTTTCGATTGAACTAATAGTTTGGTCAGAAGTTAGTATTTTTCGTTTGAAAGTTAGTTTTAAAAGAAAAAAACTTAAAAAAACAAACAAAAAATCCATCTACTTGCACTAGGTGGCATTTTGTTAGAGGGTTATGCTAGATTTAACTTTCAGTCGAAAAATCATTTTGGCCAAAAAAATTCAATAGTTCAACCGAAAAATTGTCATTGGAAATTTTCACAACCTGATTCTCATGAAAGTGTTACCCTCTTCAAGAGGTTATGTTCTCACCACGATTTTCTAGATTCAAAATGTGCCTAATGATATTTTCAAAGACCACATCCTTTATAGAATCCATCGGGGGGGAAAGTTAGGTAGACCAGCAGCCATATTATGAGTTTTCATAAACTGTAGACTTTGAAAATTTAGGTGTATGAGTCGTTCATGCCAATTTTGAATCCATTCATAAGTGTGATAAAAAAGAGAAGTGGGTTTGGAGTTGGGTTGTGTCATGTCACAATAATTATACAAATTGTCCTTTAGATCAAGAAACCCTTCAACAAGTCCCTGAGGTGTAGGACAGTCGGTGATGGAGTGTGTTGTTAAGCCACTCCGCGATGTTAAAGTCACCGGTTCGAAACCTACGGGGACAAAAAATCCAACCATGTTAAGGGTTG
>JASDQU010013143.1:107596-123140 GCA_032191745.1 Picea mariana | reverse complement strand
CCCACATTTTTGTTGGGGGACAAATGAGGGGGCTCATGAGTCTCATGGGGAGAGCACTTTTTGGCTTGGGAACCATGCAATTTAAATATTTCTTATAGGATATTTGGGGTTTAGTTGGTTGATCATTCATTTAATTCATCGCTCCCCATTTGTCTCATCGATCATTCATTATTCCTCATTCATTATTGTTCTTTTTTTAGGAATGGGGATGAATTTTTAGGGAAATAAGCCATTTCATTGATTGGATGTAAGTAATTTTTGTCTATTCCATAAGGGAATGGATTCCTGTGTGCATGATATAAATGATAGTTGAGAGAGAACTACCGACAAATGTGAATCCTGAGAGTTCCAAAATTGATATTTCCTAACTAGTAGCATTGGATCCATGGAAAGAAGTGGAAAGAAAGAGGGACTGCATGAAAGTGAAGAGGGTTCATTTTATTTGGGTGGTGTCAGTTTAAGAGAATGGAGTTGGTAAACCAGGTTTTTCTATGTTGTTGAGAAACCTATGAGATCTTTATTCTTGAATTATTTTGGAAATAGAGTATCAGTATGATACCCATTCTTGTGAATTCATAGCCCTTGCTCATGGGTGACCTTTTGTTGAGACTTGGAATAACATCGTCTAATGTTGGATGGAACGTTCGACATTTGCAACTAGTTTGTGGTTAGTTTAAATAAAGATAAGTTATCTATGTCATGTGTTTCTCTACTTGTATATTTATTTTCATTGTTTATTAATTATTATCTCGGTGATATGTATCTATAATGTGTATGCTTGCTCATTATTTTCGTGAATGGAATATTTTTCATTTCTTTTATGGTGTAGCATGAATATTGATTATTGCATGTGTTTCTTTCATGCTTCTTTATGACTTAATTGATATTAGAATTTTGAATCATCCCAAGAGAGTGGATTTAGAGGTACTAGAGCAGTGAGTACATTTTAGATCAATCTCAGAGTAGTAGCAGGAGAGAAATATTTTTGGCTTGTTTTTCAGAGTATGTTACATTTTCAAATACAAGATTCTTATTTTTTAGGATGTAAACCCAAGTGAAACGAGAAGATCATAAATAAAGGTCAAAATATACCTTGCAACTTTCTAAAATCATGAATGTGGGTGTCTATTTTCCTTGTTTTTTGAGAAAATAAAATATATTTTCAAAATATTTTCAACTTCCGATAAATAAAAATATTTTTTATATTTATAATTTCACTTTAAAGTTAAAAAAAAAAAAACTTGTCATGAATTTTGTTAGCTTTCTATTGATTATTTTTTGAAATTCTTTTATTGACATTTGATATGTCAATTTAGTGATTGTTTAACAATATGTTCCTTACAAATGAAGCCACTGATAATGGGTTATGTTTATGGACGTCAATTTACTTATTTTTAAATGTTTGTTTATGAAAAAAAAATATGCTGCAACAATCGAAACAAACTCTATTAAAGTATGACTATAGTTTTGAAGACAACAGATGAATATTATAATTACTACAACTTTTTGAATTGGACCAATCTGAAAAATATGCATATTTTAAACATGTTTGATTCAACTCCATGTATATTCCTTAGTTTTTATTTAAAAACAAAATCTAAAAATTCCATTTTGAAGAGGACACTAAGAGGTTTTGTAATATAAATTTTCCTTAATTTTCAACTATATATTTTTGTGGATATTGATTTTTCATTTTAATGAATCATTATGTCATCTATAAATAATATGAAGACATGTTTTTATGAAATTAACTAAAATTACTAAAAAAACAATTAAATTGAATACAAATTGTATCAAATGAAACTAGATTTAATTCTAAAAATGCTGGTACTAGTTCCAAAACTACGCTCACAATATTTGAAGGAGTCCTCTTCTTCCGAAGTTGGACTAAGCTAAAGTGAACACATACTTTTCTAAAGAGTATCATAATTACAGGTTTTCGATTGAACTAATAGTTTGGTCAGAAGTTAGTAATTTTCGTTTGAAAGTTAGTTTTAAAAGAAAAAAACTTAAAAAAAAAAACAAAAAATCCATCTACTTGCACCAGGTGGAATTTTGTTAGAGGGTTATGTTAGATTTAACTTTCAGTCGAAAAATCATTTTGGCCAAAAAAATTCAATAGTTCAACCGAAAAATTGTCATTGGAAATTTTCACAACCTGATTCTCATGAAAGTGTTACCCTCTTCAAGAGGTTATGTGCTCACCACACTTTTATAGAGTCAAAATGTGCCTAATGAAATTTTCAAAGACCACATCCTTTATAGAATCTATCGGGGGGGGAAAGTTAGGTAGACCAGCAGCCATATTATGAGTTTTCATAAACTGTAGACTTTGAAAATTTAGGTGTATGAGTCGTTCATGCCAATTTTGAATCCACTCATAAGTGTGATAAAAAAGAGAAGTGGGTTTGGAGTTGGGTTTTGTCATGTCACAAAAATTATACAAATTGTCCTTCAAATCAAGAAACCCTTCAACAAAAATTGACCAAACTTTCTTCAAATCATGAACAAATATATTATATGGACATAACTCCACATTCTTACCTGCCTATGTTAATTGAGAAATATACAAAATATTGGCACTGAGGTTTGGTAAATTATAGACATTGAATATTCTCCCATGGTGATAAGGAACATCACCATGAACAACAATGTCGAGAGAAAAGTAATCAACAACATAGAAAAATTCATCCATTGATTTGTTTAAGGACGTGAACAAGAAATCATCCTTATCCATATGATGAGTTCATCTAGAATCAACTCCACATTCATTTTGCATAGAATGACAAAGAAATCCTTGAGAATTTTTGACTTGGTAGGTGAAATTATCAGTGGGTCGATGAACAATTTCAAATTATCTTTCAAGTTGCTTGACTTTCTCCTCTAGGTTGCCTCTCTTCTTTTAGTAGAATTTTTCCACATGTCCAATCCTTCCACATTACTTACATGTCTTCTTCTTTCGATTATGATGGGGTGAATTTATCTTCCCTTTATGTTTTTTATCAAGGAATCAAGGTCTTTGTATAGGGATATCAAATAATCCTCTTTCCTTGTGATTCACCTTGCCCTTTCCCTTGAGAAAGTGACACTGATGTTTTCCACCAATATTTCCTTCATCAAGTAGTCTATTTTGATCAATGATCAGTAAGCCACATAAAATTTGAAAAGTGTAATGCTTAACATCTTCCTTGCATGTCTACTATTTGGTGTGGAAATTCAAAACAAACACAGTGAATGGTGTTCTCAGATCATCAGATCAAAGTCAATCACAAATGGATCTGACTCAACAATATTTGTAGACAACAAGCAAGGTCACAACCAATCACTCTGATAATGTGTTGGGGATTGAATGTAACTTGATAAAAAATAAATAAACAAAATTGTAGATAATTGAAGAGGAATAACATTCAAAGAAAAAAGGTGGTGTTTAAAGACACCATTACCACACTTAAGTACAACACATTATGATAAAAACATCACAATTCATATTGAACACACACGGGGTTCATTCTTGGCGTAAAACACACTTATGTCTTTTGATATTGATCCATCAGGACTGTTGTTTGTGGCATAGATATCTAACCAAATTCCTTGGAATTGAGAAGATCTTGTCCACATACAACCATCAGTGGTTAGAGTTGACTCAGTCAAATACATGCTATCTGGTCGGCTTGACAAGAATGCTTGATGTGACTATCCATGTGTCGAACTTGTAGTTGAGCATTTGACTAGTCAATGCACCAACCAAATGCTTTTTACTGTTGGTCAATATAACATCCCTAGCCACCCACAGGCCGGTGTATGCTACCTTCAAGCCCACTCTTGGACTTCATACTCTTACCGATACCTTCTTTCATTAATAAGAACACATAAGATACAATATTTAGTGACATGCACATCAATATCCAACAAGCATGCATAATATAAGATTTAGTTAAACAATAATTAAAATACACAGTGAAATACATTCATACATAGATAATAATATGACAACAAAGAGCACTTAAATTTAAAAAAGGTGACACCAACTAGCTACAGACCAAGGACGTTCCACCCAACCATACACACTATTGTTCCAAATCTCAACAACAACGTCACCCCCGAGCTAGGGCTATGAATCCACAAGGACGGTTCCGAGTGTTACTTGGCTTCCCAAACCAGTCAACACCCAAGATCTCATAGGCTTTCCAACTCTCACAACAATCCAAGTATCGAGCTCTCTTCTACCCATATTGCACCACCCGAGAGAATGAAACCTCCACCCTTCTCTACCACGTAGTCCCTCAGGCAGTCCTTCTCCTTTTTCTAGGGCCTCCAACACAGTTCATCCAAAATCTCAATGATGGAACTCTCAGGACTCATAGTTGTGAGAAAAACTGGTCACATGCCAACACATCTCAGACATGCAGGCCCAAAGTCATGGTTGGATTGCACCAATGACCATTACAACCAACTATCCTATGTCTAATCTTCAATAGTTCGGTTTCGTTTCCCGAGCCAAGATGCAGATGAGGATGGATCGATGAATGGGTGAGTGAGTGCATGAAAGTGTGTGAGGGAAATGAATGAATGTAGAAGAAAATCAGTGAACATGCCATTAGTCGAACACCCCCATCAGACCAGAGGTGGGTTTAAGTAACTTTGTGGGGAATAAAGTGTTGATATTATGGTAGCTTCGGGAGGTATGAACCTCTATTGTGACCTTTGATAAAATTAGAATATTTCATAAGGAAGCAAAGAAATGAATGTAACCCTAGACAAGATGTCGGTTGAAGAAAGATAATTAATATGAATTAATTAGTACCCAGAAGGAGAATTCGGCCTAGGCAAGTCTGCCAGGAATACTATAAATATAGGGCACCAGTCTCTCATTTGTCACATTCTTAGAATTGCAGAAGTCACTTGTGCGCACTGCAGTCTGGCAGTCTTGTGCACAAGTTTTGGGGAAGGTGTTGTGCTAGTTTTGATCAGCTTTGGTTAATTTCTTGCTTGGTGCATTAGCCTTGCTTGGCTATTGGATTTCTACCAGGATTCTTCTCACTGTCAAGGTCAAGGTTCTTGTAGGGTGGCTTCGGCCTATGGTTGGGTGACAATAGTGATATTGTCAATGGTAAAACGAGCACATCCTTTCATATTCTAATAGGTTATGGGCCCACACCTCCTTCATTCAGTCTAAACGTTGGAAGAAAACATAGCCATTAGGATATTGAGCTCACTGAGGAACTGTCGCTAGGGTTACTAGCAGGAGCATCTTCCAAGACACTGTCGCTAGGGTTACTAGTAGGAGCAGTTGCAGAAACCCTAAATATTAGACTAGCACCTTGTGATGGATCATCTCGCTCAAGGAGAAGATATTCAGATGTGCCCTCATTTAGCACACATTTTGGCTCTCTCATAAGACAAAAATGTCAGAGTTCAAGTTTTGGATCAAGGCATGACCAACTACCATTCAACCAAAGACATGAGTGAAAAGACCAGTCTTCTACACTACTTAGCACTCACTGGAACGATTGAATATGACATGTGGATAATCGATAGTGTAGCTTCTAGGCACATGATGGGAGATCAAGCCATACTCTCAAATCTAAATGAGAAGAAGACATCGTACAAGTTAGAGCTTGGAGATAAAAGCACTTACCCAGTCGAAGGATTTGGACAAGACTTCGTCAAGTTGAAAACAGGTAACAATGTTCACTTAAGCAATGTTTTATATGTACCTGGTTTAGAAAATAATATTGTATCTATATCTTTCCTAGAAGACAAAGGAAACAAAATAGCTTTCGTAGATGGAAAAGTGTTATCATGGCATAAAGACTCCAGCATAGAGAATGCTAGGGTTAATGGAAGTCGTGAAGGAAATCTGTATAGACTACTAGAATGAAATGAAGAAGCTCTCATACATGACGAAGTCAATCCCAATGAACTTTGGCATAGAAGGTACGCTCACATTAATTATCAAGCATTACTTTTTCTTAGAAAGATGGTTGAAGGAATACCAGAATTACAGTCTACACATGAAGGAATTTTCAAAGGTTGTTCTCTTGGAAAGAATATCAAGAAACCATTTCCAAGCAACAACAATAGATCTAAGGAGATTCTAGATATAATACACTCAGATGTTTGTGTTTCGATGGAAGTCAGATATTTAGGAGGATATCTTTACTATGTAATATTTATAGACGATTATTCAATAAATACTTGGTTATATCTACTGAAGACAAAAGATGAAGTATTCAACAAGTTTCAAGAATACAAAGCAGAGATATAAAACCTCACAAACAAGAAGATCAAGACCTTAAGAACAAATAATGGAGGAGAATACACATCAAAGGAATTCATTGCATTATGCAAATTGGCAGGGATTAGGAGGGAGCTAACTGTTCCTCATAATCCTCAACAAAATGGCATAGCAGAAAGAAAGAACATATCTATCGAAGAAATCGTAAAATCACTACTAAATGATCAAGGTCTATCCATGTTCTTGTGGGGAGAAGAAACCATGACAACAATATATGTGCAGAATAGAATTCCTCACCACATATTGAAGGACATGACTCCAGAAGAAGCTTTCTCAGGTAAGAAACCTAATGTGGAAAACCTAAGAATATTTGGATGTCCTGTTTACTCTCACATTCCCAAGGATAAAAGGAATAAACTAGAACCCTCAGGAAAGAAGGGGATATTCGTGGGATATAGCGATTCATACAAGGCTTATAGAATCTATATTCTGTAACAACATAATATCGAATTCAGCAGAGACGTGACATTCAATGAAAAGATGGCTTTCAAGAAATCTATAGAAGAAGCGATAGAAGAAGAAGAGAATGAAGAACCTATTGAAGAAAGCACACAAAACCAAGATGACGAAAAAGAACAACCTAATCATCCTATGCATCCTTGTGAGACCATTGATTCAAACAACATACCTAAGACCAGGAAATGACCATCTTGGCTTGAAGCTACTTTACAAGACACAGAAAGACTTAAGGTTCCCGAAGGAACATTCAGAAAAAGTAAGAAGCCTAAAATATACTCAAGCTATGTAGCGTATATGACGAATCTTATAGATGAACAACCTACCACATTCACAGAAGCAATTCAAAAGGGACAATGGAAAGAAGATATGACAGAAGAACACCAATCCATTATGAAAAATGATGTATGGGATATCGTACCTAGACCTAAAGAAAAATTAGTGGTAACTTCAAAATGGGTATACAAGATCAAACATGCAGGAAACGAAAGCGTGGATCAAGGCATGAACAAAAGGAGGGAGAAGACTATGATGAAACATTCTCTCCAGTAGCTAGATATACTTCCATTAGAGCTATCATATCTCTTGTCGCTTCCATGGGATGGAACTTACATCAGATGGATGTAAAGACAACTTTCCTCAATGGAGCAATCGAAGAAGAAGTATATATTGAACAACCTCAAGGGTTTGATCAACATTCCAGAGACACTCACGTGTGCATATTAAAGAAAGCTTTATATGGACTCAAGCAAGCTCCAAGGGCTTGGTATGCTAGAATGGATAGCTATCTAACGAGACTTGGTTTCTCCAAGAGTCATGCAGATACAAACCTTTAATACAAATTCCTGGACAATGCACCTGTGATTCTACTATTATATGTTGACGATCTATTCATAACAGGTGAAGAGTCTCTTATCATCCAATGCAAAAAGGAACTAGCTTCTGAATTTGATATGAAAGATCTAGGTCTCATGCATTATTACTTGGGACTAGAAGTATGGCAGAAGCATGGTGAAGTATTCCTTGGTCAAGGAAAGTATGCAATAAAGATACTTCAGAAGTTTGGAATGATGAATTACAAATCCATGGATACTCCTATGACTATGGATATAAGAAAAGTAAAAGATCCAGATTCTGATTCAGTAGATCCATCACTATATCGACAATTGATAGGGTCATTGATGTATTTGGTAAATACTCGACCAAACATTTTCTTTGCCATGAATACACTAAGCTAGTTCTAGGTGGAACCTAGACATGAACATTGGATAGCCGCAAATCATGTCCTAAGATATATTCATGGGACAATAAACTATGGCTTAATATATACCACATCCAGTGATATATAACTTCATGGATCTATAGATTCAGATTGGGCAGGAAGTGCAGAGGACATAAAGAGTACTTCAAGAATGTGTTCTAACTTGGGCTCCACTATGATATCTTGGGGCAGCAGGAAATAGAAGTCTATCGCACTCAGTACAACAGAAGAAGAATATATCATAGCATGTGAAGCATGCATAGAATTAGTATGGATAAGAAAACAAATCTTCGATTTATTTGATCAGATTCTACATTCGACCATAATACATTGTGATAATCAGAGTTGTATAAGATTATCAAAACATCCACTATTTCATGAAAGGTAGAAAAAATATTGAGATCAAATACTACTTTATTAGAGATAAAGTCCAGGAAGGAGAAGTAAAGCTCAAGTACATCCCCATCGATGAGCAGACAACAGATATCCTGACAAAGCCTCTCTCCAGAATAAAGTTTGCATATTTCCGGGAAATGATGGGGATCGTGGAAATAACTCCCTTAGTTGAAAGGGAAGAGTGAATCTCTAGGTTGGGAGGGAGCACTGACATATTATTGAGAACATTCATTTTTTTTAAGATTGAAAAATAGTCCAGCTTGGGCATATTCTTTCCTATTTGGAAAGTGGATTGAGATTTCTGAAGGACAGACATTTTCCAGTTCAGAAAATGGTCCAGATTCCTTATGTACCATAGATAGTGACTTCCCATTGTGGTTAACATGGGGAGTGGTCTAGGGCAATCTCTCTTCTTGAGGGTTACTCAAGAAGACTGGTCAGCCTTGCCGGACAATGATTTCTCATTGTGGTTAACTTGAGGAATGGTCTGTTTTGGAGGTTGGTACGGGACAATCTTTTCCTCTTGTGGTTAACAGAGGAAATGGTCCAGACATTCATTCCTTAGGGTGAATTCATTCTCTCTAGGTTTCACTTTGTTTAGTGCCAGAGGAATGGCCCAGGGTGGGGAATGGCTTAGGCTCAGCAATCAGGGACAAACATTCCTCAGGGAAGATTCATTCTCTCCAGGTTACATGTTGTTTAGTGTCAGAGGAATGGCCCAGGGTGAGGAATGGTCCAAGAAATTAGAACAATCATTCTTCCTTGTTAGAGAAGAATAAGGCAGATAGCCAATCATTGATGTTCTACTCTGAGGGTAGAGATTCTTTCAGGATCTCACAGATGTGAGTGAAAGATTGGCCTAGATGATTCAGTTTATTTTAACAATATTTTTTGTATAGGTTGATATCGAATGATTGTTATGGAGACTGTCTATCTCCAGACAGTAGAGATATTCTACTGTGGTGGATATGTTCCACTGCTTGTGACTATGTGTCACGGTTTGAGTAGTTGCATACTACCATGGATAAACACAGTTGTGTTCTATCAATTGATATTGTACCGGTTGTCATGGAGATTATCCAATTGGATAATAATGATGGTGCTCGTGATACTACCAGTGAATGGTTTGTTTGTACTCAATACCATTGTTATTTATACATCCCTAGTTAGGAGGGAGTGTTGATATTATGGTAGCTTCGGGAGGTATGAACCTCTATTGTGACCTTTCACAATATTAGAATATTATGGAAGGAAGCAAAGAAATGAATGTAACCCTAGATGAGATGTCGACTGAAGAAAGATAATTAATATGAATTAATTAGTACCCAGAAGGAGAAGTCGGCCTAGGAAATTTATCCAGGACTACTATAAATACAGGGTGTTAGTCTCTCATTTGTCACATTCTCAGAATTGCAGAAGTCACTTGTGCGCACTACAGTCTGGTAGTCTTGTGCACAAGTTCTGGGAAAGGTGTTGTGCTAGTTTTGGGTTGGACTATTTGATCAACTTTTGTTACTTTATTTCTTGGTGCATTAGCATTTCTTGGCTATTGGATTTCTACCAGGATTCTTCTCACTATCAAGGTCAAGGTGCTCGGAGGGTGGCTTCAACCTATGGTTGGGTGACAATAGTGATATTGTCAATGGTAAAACGAGCACATCCTTTCATATTCTAACATCAAGAACCTCTTGTCCTTCCCCAAGAAGCTCATGTAACCGTTACCTGTTGGCACACAGGGGCAGACCCAGGGTTCAACGCTACAACATCGCACCAAAAAATCCCTAACTATCATCCCTTTCGGAAACACCTACAAAGCAGATGAAGTTTCACTCGAGGTAGAGTCAAGGGTGGTTGCAGGACTCAAGTGTCTGAAACCTTAGCTAGGAAACAGATATGTGATTATAATACTTAACAGAGCACTTAGCATCAATATTTCATCAATATTCAACAAATATCTACTGCACAGATAAACCATAGCATCACATCATTCACACTTATCTAATGTCATTAAGCACTTAGCACAAACAGATGGATCAGATCTAGCAGAAGCAATCACTAAGCACATTCATAGAAATCAGATATAACATTCTTGCACATCATTACCACAAAGGATGAACATATTTATCTATCTCCATCAAATCACTTAGAAATAGAGTCATAAACACATTAAGACAAGAACATAACACAATAACACAGTATTTGCATGGTTCACCCCAACCCTGGGGCTATGTCCACCAACTCTTCTTCTTTATTGTCTTTATTCAATCGGTTACAAGAACAGAGCCTCAAAACCCTTACTCCGCATAGGACAAAATATCTGCACAACTTGCTAGATCCTTCTTCCTTGCATTACAGCACTAATCCTTCCACAATATTACTACAATGACTTGCACTTATCTTTGAAAGTCTCACACAGTCATGCACAAAGCACTTACAGAATCTACTTGCACTTAGCATATATCCACATCACATAGATGCACCACCACTTCTATCTATCCTAAGCATCTATTTATATATACAAAATAGGCCTAAACATGGGTAAACCCATGGGCCGATGTCCCATTCCCGTTACATATTCCCACATCCCAAAAAGGACCCAAAAAGGGGCCGAGATCCTGTGATCTCTTATTCTTCTTGCGCTCCTCCTTAGACAGGTTGTCGAATTCCAAAACAGGTCAACATGACCAAGAATCTCCCAAAGCTTGGTTAAGGGCCAATAGGCCCCCAACACTCACATTTTACTCATCCCAAGTCACTCTGGTATGACTAGTTCTGCCTCGAATGCCTCGAGATTGGCTTGAGCTGCTTTGACCTGTTGTTGTGCTACGACCTCTTGCTCGACAAACTCCTAGATTACGACGTTGTTCACTGGCCCTTCTAGACACTATTTTGTTGCATTAACAACCTTCTCTAGCTCTACTCCTCATCTCTCAACCTCTGTGAAAAAATGATAGGCCTTATCTTGCACAGGTTGGAGTCATTGAGTTACTTCCATCACTTTGCCTTGAATCATATGGATCTGTTGCTGGATGATGCGCTTCTCTTGAGACCGCTTCATTCTTTCTACAATTGACAGGGCCTTTAGTTGTGGTTGCACTATCTCTGCGTGCTTCTTTGCTTCCTGGAGCTGCAACTCCAGTGCCTGTAATTATGGATTCTCAGTGAGCTTCTCATATGTTTGGGCACTGTGGTTACTCAACTACTTGCACTCTCTGGAAAGAACCTTCAGTATCTCATCTGTGCTCCTGGCGGTTGCTTCCCTTTGGTCTCTTACATCTTGAGGGGTCTTAGGTACTGTGCATAGCTCCAAATATGCTATGTGTTATTGTAGTTGTTGGATCACTTGTTAAAGTTGTACTATTTGTTGTAGAATTCTCTCTTCAGCCTTTACTTCTATGACTTTCATAGAGAGAAGCACTATGTTGACCATTTCTTTTACTTTGAGCTGCTCCGTGAGCAACTGTTCCTTTTCTTTCTGCAGTTGGTCTTTTTCTTCGTCGAATTTTTCCTGGAGATTAACCTTATCTCGTTTTGCAGTACCGCGTTGCTCTACAAGGACTCCTTGTACTTGTGTCAAAGCCTGGGTGGATTGCGCTATTTCTTCCTGTGCTCGTTGAAGGTGAGCTTCGACTATCTCAGTGATTCGGTGGAGTTGAGCTAGCTCATCTCCTAGTTCTGGTGTTCCTGCTGACAGAGGCGCAATGGAGATTGCGTGGCTAGACTGTAGTGATTGATGCACTCCTTGGATCTCAATCTCAATGCTATTGTACATCGCTTCTGGTTTAGCCTCTTGTTTTTCTGCTATCTCCAACGAAGCATCATTCAGGGCCGCTATAATGAAATTGAAGTCATCTGAGGTGAGGATAGTCTATATTTTTTTCACAGAAGCTTTCAATTTCTTCCGGGAGGAAGGCTTCGGGGGGGAAACCTTCCTTTTCTTCGAGGGGTCCTCCTCATCTCTAGGTGGTGTAACCTCACCTTTCCTATGCTCAAATTCTGCGGCATCTATCTCTCTGCCATCACCTCCTTTGTCTGGTGATATGGAAGCAGTCTTCGCAGATGCACTATCTAAATCCTGAACCTCTTTAGTTTTCTTCATCCTTCTAGGTACAGGTGTATCCTGTATAGTTTCTGGACTGTCTATATCAGATATCTCCACAGGGTCTACTGGAATGAGGATGTCTACCAGCTAGTCCTTTGTGATCTCCTCCAAGTCCTCCTCTGTTAGCTTGTAGTAGGACTAAAGTTTCTTCTTGTGCTCATCAACACGCATTGTGATGTAAATGAAATGGTAGTTCGCGTTGAACTTCATCAATGACTTGAACCTATGTAAAGTATTTGGCATCATGCAAGGCTCAGACTATGTAGCTACCTTCAACTAGTTGTATTATGCGTGAAATACAACATTGGACTTCCATTTTTTATTCATGTCACTTGAATACCACAGTGTGTGGAACTTCACAGCCAATGGTTCAAAGGGCTCAATGTTCGGGAAGGTCGCACCTTCCGGCATCTTCTAGACAATGAAAGCGATCAGGATCAATAGCCATCTGAAGTGGAATTCATACCCTTGATCTTGCACTTCTTTGCAGTCAATTTCTAATTGGTTTACCAGGTGCTTCACCCAATTCATTTGTAGGCCCTCCACACATTTCCCTGCAAGGTTGAATACAAAACCAGTCACTTGGGAGGGTTTGTTCTTGTGTACTAACTTCCCTGCAATCATCTGACAGGTGAGGCACACTGCACCACTCTGGATAAAAGCTACCTTGTAGCCTTGCATTCCTTTCTCAACATCACCATAAGTGTCTTTGATCCTTTAGGCGAGAGCGTCGTCCATGGATTTTATAGGATAGAAATCACGTGGGTCGGGTCCTTGCGTACTAAGCCCAATGATCCGATTTATCAATGTTAGATCCATTGTTATGTGACGGTTTAACCATAGATAGCCTCCATGGTAACAAGACAACAACAATTTGACACATGCATTCACCTCCTAGTGTCGTCTGAAATGTGAAATCTTCATAATGTTCAGCAGGGTGGACTGCGTGAGGTTATGGGTCCATGATTGAGGGATGATATTTGAATTCTTTCCTTTAGTTTTAGTCAAGTACTTATATGGGGCTAGCATATTATAGACTTTACGATCTCCCAGGTTGAAGTCACTAAAATTCAACGCTGTGATCTTATCCTGGTCTGCTCGTACCATGCATATCCCCTCCGGGAGGTACGCAGTGACCAAGGCACACTCAAAATCTCTAGGTACGCTGTCATGGTTTACAACACCACTTAGAGGTGGTATATAGGTGGGTAAGATGCTCAAAATCATCTTAGCATTCGTGGTCATCTATGTGCTTGGTTCACTTCTCGTTGGATGGTCGGGATGGTCCGGCTCAAGCAGTGGATGGAGAAGCTGGCAGTCCTCTCGTGGATGATGCTTGTATACCTGTAGACATTGCCATGACTCTTTCAGTCATCAGGTCGATCGAAACTTCCTCAACAATTCTTTCTGTAGGGTTCAACTCGTCCGACATACATGCTCAGGGTTAACAACCTCAGGTGTGAGGTGGTAGCTTAGACACAGCAACGAGAGAGAGAGAAAAATAATGATGATCATAGTATAAACTCAATGTAGTCTACGAGCTCAAATTCTCAATTAGAAAAAGTGTTCTCGGTGCATGGCACGGTGGGATAAATAGGTAACTCGACAACAAGTTGCTTACAACGGGTATGAGGTCTTTATTAACTTGGTTCTATCCATTATGGCATGGTCTCAATGGTTGGATGGCGAGTTGGCTGGCCATAAATGAATTTCTATCTATTCAGAGCATTGATCTAACGATTATAATGTTCCTCAACGACTATATTTCTTCATCATGGAGAAGTTCCATGTGTCGTTGTTCTGATATCTTGGAGAAGTTCCAATTTTTCAAAATTTTCTTCTGTGAGGTTCCATCTAGAACTTTCTATAACTTTTCAATCTTAGCTCTCTTCTTACTTAGATTTCTAGCCTTCTTTCAAGTGAGATTCGTCTCAGTATGCCTTTTTCCATTCTGATTCTTATCTTCTCCTAACATAGTTACTTTGTGCTATTGAAATTCTTTCCTAGGATTCAGGGGTAGTACCTCTTCTTTGTCTAGGATAAGTACTTCAGTCTTATTTTGGTATTCTAAAGTTTTTGCAGCTTCGACATCTGGGCCTCTAGTGTTAAATAGCTTCAATTTGTTCTCTTGTTCTGCAATCAAGTGTGTGATCCTTCTGGTCATGAAATCTTTTAACTCTCGTTTCTTATGTTCCAAAACTTCTTCTTCTTCCTTTCATCTGGCTTGATCTCTATCAATCCAAGGTTTTCCTAGTAACATTGTAAACGGGGAGTTGTCTTCAATAAATTTAATAATCTTGAAATCTTCTTCTGTCGAAGTTCCATTAACGTTCATAGGTATGCAGGCGAGCTTCCCACATAGGTTTATCAGCTTTCCTCTGAATAGTCTTATTCCTCCCAATGAAGGGATCATAACAGGCTTCCCTATGGCTTCCCAAGTTCTTTGTGTCATGATATTCACCCGTCTTTCTTCATCTAGAACACAGTCAATGTCGAAGTCTCCTATTCTTACTTCAATGCATTCTTTTCCTTGAAGATCTCTGATAGTCTGACATGTCGATGGTCATTCAAGGTTTCGTTTATTTGCAGTAATTCTTTCTCTCATTCTTCCTGGGATTCTACCATTTTTGGATTTGACTTAGGTTTTTCTTTATTCTTATTCATTTCTTCCATCTTAGCAATCATTCTAGGGCAATCCAACACTTCATGGTCCATAGCTTTACAACAAAGACAACTAGGTCTTTTCCTAGGTCATTCCTTAGCAATATGTCCCAGCCGTCTGCAACTATAACAGAGGGTTAATCCTCTCTTTCTTTTAAATGATCCCCAACCTTTCTAGTACTGCGCACTAGGATCATGGTAGCTAACCTGCAAAAAAATCTTTCTAGGATCCTGCATCCATTTGTTAGTCCAAACATTCTTTCTATGCATAGGTATAACATATCTTTCACTATTCTTATCAGATCTACTCATATCAAGCCTTCTTTCATCTATTAGTGCCCTAGTTTTCAAGCTAGGACAGAACCTATCA
>JASDQU010013143.1:84087-107496 GCA_032191745.1 Picea mariana | reverse complement strand
ATCCTGCATCCATTTGTTAGTCCAAACATTCTTTCTATGCATAGGTATAACATATCTTTCACTATTCTTATCAGATCTACTCATATCAAGCCTTCTTTCATCTATTAGTGCCCTAGTTTTCAAGCTAGGACAGAACCTATCAAACATACCTAGATCCATACTTTAGAAACAAAAAATTCCACTTATCTTACTTCTACACAGCACAAATCTTTTAGATCTAAAACTTTTCACTATTATTACCTTTATTAGAGAATAGAGCTTGTAGATCTTACCTCTTTTAATCATAAATTCTCACTTTTACCTTTCTTAGAGCACAAAATCTTTCATATATTGCTTCTCTCCTTCAGATCCAACTTCTTTTCTTCAGACCGGGATTCTTTATTTTAGCATAGAGATTTATAAATCAAGTAGAATACTATGCACTAGAGAGACATATCTATGCAAAATGCTTTCACAACTTCAGGATGAATATTTTCACAAAGCTCCTTCTTTCTTAGTTCCCAGCAATCACAGTTTCAGGGCCCGACAATGGAAGCATTTGTTGGCACATAGGGGCATACCCAGGGTTCAACGCTACAACAACGCACCAACAAAACCCTAACTACCGACCCTTTCGAAAAAACCTACGAGGAAGATGAAGTCTCACCCGAGGTAGAGGTAGGGGTGGTTGCAAGACTCAAGTGTATGCAACCTTATCTGGGACACAGATCTGTGATTATAATACTTAACATATCACTTAGCATCAATAGTTCATCAATATTCAACCAATAACTACTGTGTAGATAGAACAGAGCATCACATCATTCACACTGATCTAATTCCATTAAGCACTTAACACAAATACATGGATCAAATCTAGCAGAAGCAAGCACTGAGCACATTCATAGAAGTTAGATCTAACATTCTTACACATCATTAGCACAAAGCATGAACAAATTTATCTATCTCCATCAAATCACTTAGCAAGAGAGTCATAAACACATTAATACAAGCACATAGCACAACAAAACAATATTTATGTGGTTCACCCCCACCCTGGGGCTACGTGCACCAACTATTCTTCTTTATTGTCTTCAGTCAATCGGTTACAAGCAAAGAGCCTCAAAATCCTTACTCCGCACAGGACAAAATATTTGTGCAACTCGCTAGATCCTTCTTCCTTGCATTCCATCACTAAGCCTTACACAGTCTTACTACAATGACTTTTACTTAGCTTTGCAAGTCTCACACAGTCATGCACAAATCACTTACAGACTCTACTTTCACTTATCATATATCCACATCACATAGATGCACCACCACTTCTATCTAGCCTAAGCATCTATTTATATATACAAAATAGGCTTAAAAATGGGTAAACCCATGGGTCGATGTCCCATTCCCGTTACATATTACCACATCCCAAAAAGGACCCAAAAAGGGGCCAAGATCCCATGATCTCTGCTTCGTCTTGCGCTCCTCCTTCGACAGGCTGTCGAAATCCAAAACAGGTCAACATGACCAAGAATCTCCCAAAGCTTGGTCAAGGGCCAACAATTCCCTTCCTTAGAAAAAAAGGGTAATTAACATAGGAATAAAGACTTAGCCCCTCAAGCCCCCTCTCTTGTGGAATCATAGCCCCCTATAACTTTAGTCCTTATCTGTCCAACAACTAGCCATGTATTTATTATTAATAATGATAGAAAACATTACATGTCTTGGGCACACTGGCCTTTTAATGATTGTTTGGGAACCCTAACCTCTCAGCATTGTAGCAATACATTTTTTAAAATGGGGTTTTGAAACTCGGGTTGTTACATCCCCTCCCCCTTATTTTGGCACTTTCCTCAGTGCATATACAAAATAGAGATCAAAATCTCAAATTTATTCAAAAAGTTGTGGGTACTCTGCGTGCATGGCATCTTCATGCTCCTAGGTAGCATCTTCAGGACTGTAGCAAGTCAACTGAACTTTTACCAACTCTATAATTCGATTCCGGAGCATTTTGACTTTTCTGTCCAATACTCGCACTGGCTGAACCTAAAAATATCCCTCTATCTCTACCTGAATCAGATGCCAATCAATAAAATGGTTAGGATAATGTACATATTTCTTTAGTAAAAAGAAATGAAATGCATTATGCACATTCATGGAAGTAGGAAATGCAACCATGTATGCAACTGGCCCTATTCTATCCAATATTTCAATTGGACCACAGAATTTGGCTGCCAGCTTTGTACAACTACCCAATTTCAAAGATATTTTCTTGGGCTTCACTTTCAAAAGTACATGCTCCCCTACTTTAAATTATCTAGCTGTCCTATTCTTGTCTGCATAAACTTTATGTCTATCCTGAGTTGCCTTTAAATTTTTCTTGGTCTTAACCACCTGGTCTTCCATGTCCTTTAGCAACTCCGGCCCAAGTACCACTCTATCTTTTGGGTTGTCCCAGCTTATTGGAGTATCACATTTCCTACCGTACAAGGCTTCAAATGGGCTCATTCTCAATGAATCTTGATACCCATTATTATATGCAAACTCAACCAAGTTTAATTAATCTTCCCACTTAGATGGCTTATCCATCACATACATTCTCATCATATCTTCAATTATTCGATTGACTCTCTTTGTTTTCCCATCTGTCTGGGGATGATATGTCGTGATAAAATTTATATTTGTGCCAAATCCTTTAAACAACCCCCTCCTTAAATTGGAGGTAAACTTTGTATCTCTATCCGAGATGATTGTCCTAGGTATCCCATGAAACCTAGAAATTTCCTTCATGAAAATTTCTGCAATATTAGCCACTATATGTGTTGTCTTCACAGGCACAAAATGAGTAGCCTTTGTTAATTTGTCAACCACCACCATGATTGAATCATGTTGCTTATTCGTTCTGGGTAATCCTGTGATGAAATCCATGGTGATCACTTCCCATTTCTTCTCTAGAATTGGCAATGGCTGCAACAAACCCGTTGGGTGCCTATGCTCAGCCTTCACTGTCTGAAATTCCATACATTGAGTGATGTAATTAGCAACATCCTTCTTCATTCTTGTCCAAAAGAACTGGCTTCTTACTGCTGTAATTGTTTTCTGGTAACCGGGATGTCTAGCATAAGGAACATCATGCATTTACTTTAGTACCAAATTCCTCAGTTCTCCATAACTAGGAACATAGATTCTATTTTTATGCATGAGTAATCCATATTCCTTTATCTCGTACTCCTTTATTTTCTACTGTACATCTCCTTGCTGTAATCTTTCCTTTACCTATAGGTAATGTTGGTTTGTAACAAGACCATCTAAAATTATGTTCTTCAAGTCTGGTTGATGCATACTTACAATAGTAGCATGCATGATATGCACTCTTCTACTAAGTGCATTGACAACTTTATTTTCCTTTCCTTTTATATGATTGATATTGAAGTCATATTCAATTAAAAATTCCAACCATCTTGTTTGCCTAGCATTCAATGTTGGTTGCTCAAAAATATACTTTAGGTCAATGTGGTTTTTTCTTAATTCAAATTTCTTCCCCATGAGATAATGCCTCCACATCCTCAAGGCACGAACAATGGAAGCAAGTTCCAAGTCGTGCGTGGCATAGTTCCTCTCATGCTCCTTAAGATTTCTGGACTCATATCCAATGAAATCTCCATTTTGCATGAGGACTCCCCCAAGTCCTTCCTTACATGCATCTGTACATACCACAAAACTTTCATTTGGGTCAACAATCTTTAACACAGGTGCACTAGTAAGTAATTCATTCAATAGATTAAAATTATTTTCACACTTGAGTGTCCATTCAAATTTAGTTCCCTTCTTTTGCAAAGAAGTGATGGTATGAGCAATCTTAGAGAACCCTACTATGAACCTTCTGTAGTAGCCAACTAATCCCATAAAATATCTGACGTCTGACACAATTCTGGGTGTTGGCCATCCTATAATGTCTTCAATCTTCTCTGGATCTACTGCTATGCCCTTATATGAAATAATGTGTCCCAAGTAATGGATCTACTTTTGATAAAATGAACACTTACTCAACTTGGCATACAATTGTTGTTCTCTCAATACTTGCAACACGAGTCTTAAGTGATGTTCATGCTCCTCTTCAGACTTAGAACAGATAAGTATGTCATCCAGGAATACCATGACAAACTTATCCAAATAATTTATGAATATGTCATTCATTAAGAACATGAAGACAGCTAGTGCATTGGTCAGTCCAAATGGCACCACTACAAATTCATAATGCCCATACCTGGTCCTCAAGGTTTTGTTATGAAGGTATTGTTCCTTGATTCTTACCTGATGGTATCCTACCCTTAGGTCAATCTTTGAGAATATCTTTTCTCCTCTTAGCTGATCAAAGAGGTCATCAATTCAGGGTAGAAGATACTTGTTCTTTATAGTGTACTTTTTCAACTGTCGAAAGTCAATACACAGCCTCAATGTTCCATCCTTCTTTTTGACAAAAATTACTGGTGCTCCCCAAGGTGAAACACTTGGATGTATGTACGCTTTCTTAAACAATTCCTCCAACTACATTTGTAATTCTTTTAACTCTGGTGTGCTTATTATGTAATGTGTTTTTAACACCGAGGCAGCTCCTGGCACTAAATCAATTGAGAAATATATCTCCCTTCTTGGTGGCAATCTAGGTATTTCTTGGAATACATCTTCAAATTCCTGTACTATCGAGAAATATTCGAGGCATGGAACTTTTGTATTATATGGATCTTCCACATGAGTTGCATACAATTGACATCCCTTCCTAAAACATATGGATCTTCCACATGAGTTGCATACAATTGACATCCCTTCCTAAAACATATTTTTAGCTATAACGCTGAAATCTCCCTTATAGAGATGGGTCTTGGAACTCCTTTCATAGTGCTCTATTTTCCATTTCCATCAAGACATTTAAATGTATTGTTATGACAATCTAGGACAACATGATTCTTGTCCAACCAATCCATTCCAATCAGAATATCATAAGACCCCAATGGTATGATATTTAGATCAATACTAGTATTCATGCCATTAAGACTAATGGAACATCTTCTGACCATGTCATGGATTCTTCTTTTGGTTCCAGTGGCTAACTGAACCAAACTTGATTTTCCAAGTTTAATTTTCTCCAAATGTAATCTATCCACTATATTAGGATCATTGTAGCAATGAATTGCTTCTGAATAAATCAAAATAGCAACAGGTTCATTTATGATATTACCTTCCACCTCGATCATATTGGACTGGTACTCTACTTGTCGATCATTTAAAGCTGCATGGATTCTTCCCATATCTTCAAGTGTTGTAGCTTCTTGGATGTTGTGCACAGTCTTCACTCTATCCTTTCTGTGTGGCAAATCCTTGTACAGGTGATCTTCCTTGCATTCCCAACATTGGATTGGTTGTCTTCCCCTTTTTCCTAAGGAATATTCCTTCTTGAAATCTCCCTTAGCATACTGATCTTGATGATTTATATTAGGCTCATTCCTATTGAAGGAAGGTTTGAATCCTTTCCTCCTCTGATTTGAATTCAAATTTTTCTTGTCCTTCCAACATTTCTACAGAGATTCTCTTCCTTGGACTTGCTCATGCAGGTATTTAGCCTTCCTGATGGCTTCAGTCAAGGTCTTGGGCTCATCATACTTGATCTTTTCCTTATAAAAAGCCGGCATCCCACTTAGAAATCTCTTTATTTTCACTTTCTCATCACCAATGAACCTAACATACTTTAACAATCCCAAGAACTTCTTCTCGTACTCTGCCATAGTCATGCTTCCCAACCTGAGTTCAAAGAACTCCTGCATTTTCCTGTCATAGAAATGCTCTGAGAGGTACTCCTTCTAGAAGTACTTCTTGAACTAATTCCAAGTGATCCTACTCTCATTAATATGCTTCAGTTGCTTCAGTTGGTCCCACCACAGTGCAACTTTCTCGTGTAAATGGTAGGTGGCAATCCTGGCTTCCAGATTTGATGAATAGTTATGCAAATGAAAATATCTCCTGGGCCCAATAAACCATGCTTCAACGTCATCTTCCCTTTCTCTTTCACCCTCAAAGTAAGGTGGCTTGAGATTCCCCAACTCTCGTTGAAAACTATCTACCTCTTGTTTCCTTCTTTTTTGTCTAACAGGAGACACCTCTGGACTGCTTATGGGATCATCCGACGCATAAAAATTTCTTTCTGAGTAAGGAGGTGAGTGGTGTCCATGATCTCTGTTATCACTTTTGGAATAACCATCTCTTTCACGATCATCCCTTCTTTCATGGAACCTTCCTTCTTACTCTTGTATTGAGTTTGATCCCTTCTTTGTTTGTCTCTACAACTAATTTAATATTTGCAACAATCGATCATTTATCTAACTTTTCTCTCTCATCAGTCTCTCATTGTCTTCTTTGTAGCTCTACACTTCCATATTCAGGGTTCTTACTGTTTCTATTAACATTTCTTGTTCTCTTTTTCCCTTGCGTCCATTGGAATCTGTCTCTGCATTACCAACTATGGTATTCTGGCCTTCATCCTCGTTATCATGATTGGAGGCTCCCTTGCCTTCTTCCATTTCCTCAATACACATCCTGAATTGATGTGTTTAAACCCTTTATTTCTGCAAAATGTGCAAGTGACCATTTTGTTATAATTATGCATATGATAAACAAAATTGCCAAACCATGCTACAAGTCTCTTTATTTTTTTTGTTCATGGATATCATATCCCCATTATCTGAAAATAACGATGTCCTGTTATCCTTGGCTGACATAGAATTTCATCCTGCGGAGGCGCTTCCTTCAAACCACCTTTCCAAGTGACCACGACTAGAAACTGTGGCTAAATCCTTCCTTAGCACTTTTCTGTCTCGAAGACCACCAATTCGGCCCTTAGCCATCCTTCCCTCAACTCTCAATCTACATATGACCATAGCCATGACCTTGTGCTTAGATGAAAAGTGCTTGTCCAGAGCTTCGGGAATTTAGAACTTTCAACCAGGACTGGATCAACAGTTCTCGCCCTCTTTCACGATCAATGATTGAGATCCACTTCGGGACTCCAAGCTTCGGGAGTATAAAATTTCCTCACTTTCCTCTTCCCCGAATGATTTTACCTGGAGTTCATGATCTACCTATGGGTTTCCTCCCACAGATAAGCAGCTGTGAAACACTTCAACTCTTCGGGTTTCAGAAGTTTTAAACTTTCCTCCTGCACATTCTCCTGGAGTTCTTTCACCTGAAGTCGACGATCCTTTGATGTGTGTCTTCTGGGATCAACGGTCGATATGTACTCCAATCTTCGGGCCTTTGGGAGCTTTTTACCCAACGCAACTTGTCACATATTTCCCCACTGGAGTGCCCAGTCTCCAGACTACACTATCTGTCACCATGTGGTGAAATACTGAAAGCAGACACATGGCCCAATCGGATGGGTAACACATGTCATGTTCTAACTAACATTTCAATACTCCATATGCTCAAAACTCACTGACACATGGCACACATCCCATGTGTCCATGTCTTCCCTGGTGACGTCCGCAAGCCACGTCACGTCAGAAATTTCAGGGTCCACATCACCTTCTGGGGATTTCATCGTGCCCCATCACTTCATCTCTTCGGGCTTCGGGACTTTGGGAGTTTCCACACTAGCACACTTCCAATTCTCCTGAACTCCGATTTCCTGAACCGAACAAACTACTGCCATGTGTCTCCCTTATCGGATGGCCCATATTAACCCCATACTTTGGGACTTCAAAAGTTACCATTGGAAAGATCAACGACTTCCATTCCTTCGGGCCTTTGGACTTCGGAAAACTCAAACCTCAACTTTTTTCGAATTTTTTTTATCTAAAGGTCGTGATATACTGACGTGTGTCTCCTATGGATAGATGGCTACTATTTATTTGGGTCTTCGTACTTCAGATAACTCACTTCCCAACCTTCTCTTTTCCCTGAAGTGTGTGAATTTCTACCATGTGTCCTCCTGGATCAGACGACTGCGATTCACTTCGGCTCTCTGGGATTTAGAAATATCAATTCTCAACTTCTCCTTGCTCACCTTTTCCCAAAGTTCTTTCACCTGGAGCACACAATTAGTTGACACGTGTCCTCCTACATATCGATGGTCCTCGACTACTTCTTATCTTCATAGGTTCTTCTCTCGAGTACTAACATGTCACATCATGACATGCCTTTCAATTTTGGGGGGCATGCATTGACGGTTTGGAGTAAACCATTTTTCACCCCACAATTCTCCTGACGCTGACACGTAACCCCTCAGTGAAACTGTGGTTTGGATTGTGAGACCGCCTTGGGAAATTATCCCCTGTGCAACTTGGTTCCCCACAATGCCTCCTATCCATTGGTATCCCTCTCCCATGGGATTTGATGGTTGTGAACCTAACCCTTGCTTCCTTTACATCGAATGACCCCTATTTACCTGTCTCCCAATCTCAGATCTATCCTGATCCTACAATGGTGATATCTCCTGAATTCAAAGGGGAACGATCACGATCCTTCGAACCCTTATAAAGGATCTATGACGTTCTAACTCTTGCATGGATTCTGCAATTCCATTCCTCCTGAGATTTTCAACTCTACGGTCAGAGTTCGATCTGTAACCAAAAGACTCTGACCAACAAACCCAGCATATACCAGCCCGGTGTTTCAACCAGAACCTCTGATACCAAACTGTAACATCCCCAACCACCCACAAGCTGGGGGATGCTACCTTCAAGCCCACCCTTGCACTTCGTACTCTTACCGATACATTCTTTCATTAATAAGAATGTATAAGATACAAGATTTAGCGACATGCAAAGCAATATCCGGCAAGCATGCATAATATAAGATTTAGTTAAACGATAATTAAAATACACAATGAAATACATTCATACACAAATAATAATATCACAAAAGATACCACTTATCTTTATAAAAAGGAAACACAAACTGGCTTCAGACCAAGGACGTTCCACCCAACCGTAGACACTATGGTTCCAAATCTGAACAACGACGTCACCCCCGAGCCAGGGATATGAATCAACAAGGATGGTTCTAGAGTGTTACTTGGCTTCCCAAACCAGTCAACACCCAATCTCTCACACGCTTCCCAACTCTTACAACAATCCAAGTATCGAGCTCTCTTCTACCCAACTTGCACCACCCAAGAGAACCAACCTCCACCCTTCTCTGCCACGCAGTCCCTCAGGAAGTCCTTCTCCTTTTTCTAGGGCGTCCAACACAAATGATCCAAAATATCCATTCTGGAACTCTCAGGACTAACAGTTGTGAGAAAAATGGGGCACAGGCCAACACATCTCAGACATGTAGGCTCCAAGTCATGGCTAGATTGCACCAACGATCATTATAGCCAACTATCCCATGGCTAATCTTCAATAGTTCAGTTCCCTTTCCCCATCCAATATGTGAATGAGGATGGATCAATGAATGGGTGAGCGAGTGCATGAAAGTGCGTGAGGGAAATGAATGAACCTATAGAAAAATCAGTGAACAAGCCATCAGTTGAACCCCCCATTGGACCAGAGGCGGGTTTAAGTAACTTTGTGGGGAATCAAGAACCTCTTGGCCTTCCCCAAGAAGCTCATGTAATTGATCCCCTCCCTTAGAAAAAAAGGGTAATTAACATAGAATAAAACACTAAGCCCCTCAAGACCCCTCTCTTATGGAATCATAGCCCCCTATAACTCTAGTCCTTGTTCGTCTAGCAGCCAACCATGTATTTATTATTATTAATGATATAAAAAATTACATGTCTTGGGAACACTGGCCTTTTAATAATTGTTTGGGCACCCTGGCCTCTCAACATTGTAACAATACATTATTTAAAATGGGGGTTCAAAACCCGGGGTGTTACAGTCAACTATATGGATGATAAACTTGTCAACTAATCGACTGTCTGATGTAAATATCTAGTTGATCGCTTAATCGAATGTTTTCATATGTTCTTTGATCGCCTGACCGACTAATTCCAAGATAAGTGTGATGAATCATCAAAACCTGAGGTTCCAAAAAATATAATATAAGTTTGTATTGTACCTTATATTTGAGTTCTTTGGATTTGTTTCTCTCATGCACATCAAGTGTAAGTGATTTGGAGCTATTGATTGCTACCATTTTTATGCGATTTTATTTCTCGTGCATTTTGGAATCAATGAAAATATCCATTAAGGGATTTTTCTAGGCTAATCCTAATGCAATACTCATTGTATTGAATGTGGGGACAAAGACTCCATACTATTGACCAAATTTTAATAAAATGGCAAGAATATTTTGTTTTTCTTGCATGGATTTGTCAATACCACATCCTTTTATTTGTAGAAGTAGGGACTTGAAATTTGTGAAGAAGTATTGGATATTCTCAAAACTAATCATATATAAGCAGTTAAACTCAATCTTGAGCATGTGGCCTCTCATATTTTCCTATTTTCCAAAGAGACATTCCATAGTTGTCCAAATCGCATTTGGAGTAGAACAAGATTCAACATGAAACAATATCTCGAGAGAAATTGACATGCAAATGAGACCTAAGGCCTCATCCATGTGGTTTAGGTATTTTTATTTTTCGATCGACGGTGTGGGTTCAGTCTTTGTAGCCATGGTCATTTGGTATAAGCCTCTACATCTGAGATGAAGTAGAATTTTTATATTCCACTCAAAATAATTAATTTCTACCTTTAATATGAAGTGGAACTTTTACTTTTACCTGAGGTTCTTGTCTTATTGATGTATTCTTCCTTGATTCTTACCAAGTGGTATATGGATCTGAAGTCTATATTTGAAAATATATTTTCTCCTCTTAGTTGATCAAAGAGGTCATCAATTTTGGGTAAAGGGTATTTTTTCTTCGAAGTGGATGTATTCATTGTCTAAAGTCAATACATAGCCTCCATGTTCCATCCTTATTTTTAACAAAGAGTATTAGTGCACCCTAATGTGAAACACTTGGACATATGTATCCTTTTTGCAATAATTTTTCTGGTTGCATTTTTTGATGGGATAGAATGACATGTTCAAGCAGGTAAGAGAAAACACCCGATAGAAAGTTCTAATTAGACCCACTCTCATTTCGAGTAGCGTTTTCAACCATATTGTTTGATCTAGGTGGATATCAGTGGCCACCCACCTATTGCAACTGGCTCAAAACAATCTTCTAGCCAGTTACTATTTTTAGCAATTTTTCGGTTCTTAAACTTCCAGGGTCATTTTGAGGGCCTAAATGAAGTTTTTTCGGGATCAATCACCTAAATGATAAGTAAAGGCTCTGATTCAACCCCCAAAATGAATCTCCTCGACAATACCTTTACAACAAGATATCTTGTGCCCCAAACATAGATTGTATGCCAAATTTACATCCCCAGGAAGTGGATACACCAAACTACCCAAAAACAGGGTGTACAAAAATGTTGGATTTTGATCCTCCAGGGTTAGGTTTTTGTATTTTCTTTATGTTAAAAGGTATTTTAGAGCCTCATTGTAATCATCTTCTTTAAAATTTGATTATCTATCACATATCTTCTCAAAGATAAGCTTCCGCCATTCTAGTGAGTCTTTCACTCTATATTTCTATAGTTTTGTACATTTCGCTCATTAATAGAAATTGTGTATTATTGTATCTTTGTGTTTATTTTTATATCTATGCTATATCTCTGTTACATTATTGGATATTCGATATATCTTTGTACATTTCTTTATTATATCTATGCTCTTATTTCGTGCCGAAAAATAAGTTGGATCATTGTTGGCCTGGTTACCAATCTAACTAACTAACTATCTAAATATGAATCTAAGAACCAAAGGTTCTTAGATGAATTAAATTCTAAAATTAAACTAAAATTATGCTAATTGAAACTAAGCTAAAATACAGTTCTACACTAAACTAAAACTATGTTTATGAGAAGCTATATAATTAAGATTAAACGCAACGAGGAAAGATATCATCCGAACAAGAAATAGTTCATACATTCAAGTGTTGAATAAAACTGTATTGTAATTAAAAAAGTTGACAAAAAATTGCGCCCAAGTTTAATAACATTATCACTGCGCTTAATAAAGGAAAAAGGTGATAATGCATGCTTGAGAGAAAACTGCAGAAATATTTCACACAAATATACTAATAAGAAACAGATAAGAAGTAAACTCATTAAGAAAAATATCAACCACATTCATGAGAATCACAAGTCTCCAAAATGCCTCTTGCTCTTTATGTATATGAAATAAGTAATACTATCCAAATTCAAAAGCACAAAATTCTTGTATTCTTTACATTCATTTGTTTTATAGAATACGAAGGGGAGATTTTCACATTCTTCTTGTAAATGTGTTGAAACTGCACATAATAGATCTAGCTAGAAAACACTACATACATTTGCAGAGAGAAATTGAGAAAGAAGAATAAGGAGAGAAAGAATGGAAGAATTCTCATTAACCGTAATGAATAATTTACACATGATATACTATGTATAACTCAATGAATGCACACTAGAGGAGAACCAATGTGCCATAGTGGTGGTCTAAAGTGATCTGGACACATACCAACAGTTAAGGGAGTGAACTTCCACCTAGTCTAGTCACTCAGGTAGTTACGGGAGTGAACTGCCACCTAGCTAAGTTAACTAGTCAACCAGTCTTCAATTAATCGATTGAACAAAGTGTAGTGAGGAGTAGATCAAGGAATCAAGGGTAATGTGCTAGTCTGGTGATGATCCCAAGGAAAGTGTGCATTAGCATGGTGATGATCCCAATGTTGCATGGTGACAAAACCAATGCAACATCTAGACTGAACTCAACTAGTCAAACTGAAGTGTCAACTGAAAGAGAATATTCTCCAGGTGGAATATTCTCCCCTAAAATATAGGAGACTGGATAATGAATAATAAACAAGGAAAAACCTTGGGAAAAAGAAATCTTAGGTGCGTGTGAGGTAACTCTAACAACCCCCCTAAACATCACTATGGTGAAAATAAAGAATGGGTCCCAGAAACGAGGTCATGTTAGGTACCTAAATATAAAGTATACACTGAAATAAAGTGAGGAAAGAGGGAAATCCTCATGGGAAAAACCCCCCGTCAAGGTACAATGTATGTAAAAAGAATAACTATAGTTTCTAGGAAACTGTGTCCTTCACTCCAAGATGAATTCACAGAGAATGGAACTTCTACTCAGGGAAGGTCTCGGTGAATATGTATGTCGTGTGTTCTATTGAAGGATAGAACTGTAGGTTGATGATCCCCTCATGTACTACGTCCTGGATGTAGTGTATGTGGATCTCGATGTACTTCGTCCACTTCCTCTTAAGTGGATATCTATAGAACTTCAAAGTGATCTGGTTGTCACACCAGATGATGATCGACCGATGAAACTCAATGCCCAACTCAGTGAGAAAATGTTGTATCTACATAGCCTGAATGGTTATGTTAACTACCCCTCTATACTATGCCTCGACTGAAGATAGAGAAATGGTAGCTTGCTTCTTACTCAGCCAACAGATAGGCCCGAAACCAAGACTGAGTGAGTAACCAGATGTGGACTTGTGATCAGTGCTATCGCCATCCCAGTTCGAATCAGTAAACCTGATGAGATCTAATGTAAATTCTACTGCATAATGAATCCTGAAGGTGATGGTGCTCTTTACGTATCGAAGGATATGATTTGCAACCTTCCAATGTAGCTCATGTGGCTCCTGCATGAATCTAGAAATTATGCCAACTGCATAGGAGAGGTCTGGTCTGGAGTGTGTCAGATACACCAATATCCCCACTAGTTGTTTGTACAATGTGTTGTCAGCCAATGGAGTCTCCTTGCCTTCCTCAAGTCTGACTCCTGATAGGAAAGGAGTCAGAGTAGACTTGCAGTCTATCATGTGAAATCTCTCAAGGATATCTCATGCATACTTGGCTTGAGATAATTTGATTCCTGATGCATCCCAACTGATCTCGAGTCCAAGGAAGAAGTGTAGTGGACCCATGTCCATAATCAAAAACCTGCCATGTATAATCCTCTTGACTGCAGCAATCGCTAAAGTCGAGCAACAGGTGATCAAAAAATTATCAACATATAAAACTAAGAGTAAAAGTGAAGCAGTCGTACAGAGGATGTAGAAATTTGAGTTTGATTTACAATGTACAAAGTTTTGTGACAATGGGTAGGAGTCCATATTGGTATACCATGACCTTGGAGCCTACTTGAGGCCATAAAGAGACTTCTTCAGTCGACAGACCAAAGATGAGTTGTGCATAAATCCCCGGGGTTGCTCCATATAGATCTTCTCAAAGAGATCACCGTGAAGAAATGCATTCTTCACATCCATTTGATGGACTTCCCATCGCTTGGTTGTTGCAATGGAAAGTGCAAATTGTATGGAATCCATCTTCTCTACTGGAGTGAAGGTCTCATCATAGTCAATACCATGCACCTGCTAAAAGCCTTTGGAAACTAGCCTGACTTTGTATCTGCTAATCTGTTCATCTGCTACGCTCTTGGTCCTGTAGACCCATCTGCTTTGACAAGTTTCCTCCCAGAAGGAAGGGGAACTAGATCTCAAGTCTGGTTCTCAAGGAGGGATTTGTACTCCTCATGCATGGAGGATTCCCAAAAGGGATTTATAGCAGCCTCGCCATAAGAATGTGGATATGAAGACTGAACCAAGAAAATATTCTTAGAGGGAAATGGTTTAGTGTAAATGAGTGCAATAGGAGGCTCCTAGAAATCAGATCAAGTCCTCCTAGTATCGACTAGATCCCCAATGAGATCCCCTACATCCTGAAGAGTAGTATGTTCCCACTTGGGCCTCTACTTTGGCTCTGCAACTTCATATGGATTCTCTGACTCTGCATCTGACTGTACTGAATCTGAATATGAATCATCTGAATCCTCTGAATTAGAACTCTCATCTGAAGAAGAATAGACATGTGCATGATCATCATCTCGTAAAGGTGGAAGAATGAAGGTGTTTGCATGCGACTGATGAGGTACATGCGAGACACTTTCCTTGAATTGGACACTTTTCTCAATGATGAGTTGGTCCGAGGAAAGATAAACAATTCCATATCCCTTCACATCGTTGAGGTATCCAACAAAAATACACTTAGTGCTCTATGGATCAAGTGCCTTCCTCTTTTCATAGGGAATCCAGGCCCATGCACGTGAACCGAAAATGTGAAAGTGGGTCACTTCTGGTTTGAGGCCACTCCAAGCCTCGTAGGGGGTCTTATCCTTGACAGATATATGGGGAGATCTGTTTTGGATGTATGTTGCACAATTAAGTACTTTGATTCATAGTATCAATGGTAGTGACTTGGCATGTGTTATCACACTAAATTTCCTTGGGTCTTTTAGTTTGTTTTCAATCCTTTTTTAAGCCTTAGATTTTAATTTTTCTTTTAAAGTCTCATCCCTTTAAAATTTAGGTTTGGTAGGACCCCTTAATTGATTAAATTTTTTGAGTCTTAGCTCTAATTTGATCCTCAAACTGGTTTTTGATCCTTGAACCATTTTAGCTCATGACTTATTTTGGCCCCCTTCATGACTTGTCCCTAGGTCGATCCCTCCCATGACTAGATTGATGTGACACTCCTCTCTCCTCACTCATGACCTCATAGGCATGCCTAAATTTCCTCACTTACCTATCTAATCACGTTTTGAAGTGGATGTGTTGCCTACTCATCAGATAATTCCATAGCGCCTATAACGTTCATCACAGTTCCACCTTGAGCCATGATTTCCACGATTGATGCCATGTCCCTTGTTTTCAGTGCCAAAAGTCAGTTAAATACGCCTTCAAATATCTTTCATTTATGAGCCTTGGTAACAGTTTCTAATTTTGAAAATCTCAACAGTGCTGGGCTGTGCAAATTCACAAGTTCTGATCAGGAGGCTACATGTCAACCAAATCCGATGCTGAGAAAGATTCCAGGGTTGAATTTTTCTTGATTTCATCCTAATATTGCATTGGAGATCTCAACAGGTGTCTACTCCACAAGTATCCCTTGTTTCCTCCTCTGCATATTAATTTTCACAGGAAATTTATTCTCGGGTTTTTGGTTTACTAATCTTGCACAGTTGTAAGGGACCCATATACGCATGGTATCCTTGTCTTTTCTCTTCTTCAAACCTATAAACTTCCTTGTCTGTATCTATGGTCTGATTATTGTTGTTTACCTTAACTATTGAAATCGCAAGCCTGTAAATAGCCTATCCTCTCTATATGCATTCTACTACCTAGAGGAGTTGCTCAAACCCTCTTTGTTTTCCTTGCTTCCTTTCACCTTGGAGTTTGGTGCTTTTTTCTCAATTGTAGAGGGCCAATTTTGGATTACACCCTCACTGTTTACACTCCAGAATACCTGTACAAGCCTAAGAATATAATTCCTAAAGTCAAGTTTGGCCTACTAGCATCAGTTTGTCTAAAAGGGTCAGCCTTATATATTTTGAATACCTATTCAAATCCTTTTGATCATTACTATCCCTTAAGCCTTTCAAAAGCCCTCATTCTGAGCCATGGAGACTCCTCAATAGAGGAAGACACACAAAGGTGGCAAGGTGGTTAGTAAAGAACCGGTGGAAATGCATCTTTTTGATAGAGAGCCCATGGCAAGAGAGGCCTTTCAGAGAGTAGGGTGCCTCTCTTTATGTCAGAACATGCAGAGAGGCCTTCTAGAGGTAGCAAGACAGTTTTCATTACAGTTTGATGGCAGGAAAACCAAGGTTGGGGATTTGGAGTTTGAGGTGGCTTAAGCCTCTATCTCTGCTGCAACAGGGATCCCCATTACAGGTGAAAAGTGGTTCAAAGCCATGGTTTTGAGTTCATCCTATGAAAAATATCTCTTTAAACTTGAATATGAAGCCAATGATTTTTCAAAAAGTATGTTAAGGAGTCAATTGCTTGAACAATTTGACAGATAATTGAAGATTATATAGACATATGGGGAGATTTAACACATTGTACCAGTACCATATAAGGATGTTGCTACATTTCACTGGTAAGGTTGAGATGAATATTCCCTATTACTTGTTGAGGAGCATGAGTAAAATGTTAGACATGATACAATCCAAATACAAGAATGTGGATTCTACCCTTTTTCACTCTGGATTAATCAGAATGTTGGTCTTTGAGGAATTGAGTAAGAAAGATATTTCATGGGAGCATTTTGTTGTTACTTATCATTTCAATTTGGATCTAGCACCAACTCCTCAATCATAGAAGGCAAGTCCTTTATCACCCACCAATACTTCTAAAGAAGGGACCAGTAGGAAGAGAAAGGGAAGAGCCCCTGTTCAAGTATCAGGGATCAACAAGCAGGTCATAGAAGCTAAGGAGGAAGTTTTTCCTTCTCCACATATAGATTTTTCACCACCTCCTCCACTAGGGTTAGAAGAGGTTAATTCTTCTACTAAAGCTACATCCAAGAGAGGGAGGAAGCTTCTCTTTCCCTCTTCTCCTCCAGTAGTCAAAATCAAGTGTAAAAGGCCTTTCACAAGGTCATCAATTCATAAGGAGGTTTTCAAAGAGCGGTCTTTACCAGAAACCCCTATTCAAAAGAAGAAGGGTAAGAGCATTGAAAATCCTTTGGACGAAAAATCAGAAACCCTTATTCAGAGGAAGAAAGGTAAAGGTAGTTCTCAGCCTATTGAAGGGAAACAAGAAACCCCTATATAGAATGGTAAGGATAAAGGTACTAAAAGACCTTTGGAAAGTAAATATGAAACCTTTGAGAAAGGCATTGAGAAACTTGTTGAAAGAAAAGATGAAACCCCTATGTTGAGAAAGAAGAATAAAAGTAAATCCATAAAGGAACTTAATGAGGTAGACAAGACACTTCCCATGTAGGAGGAAGAGGAGTCTAAGAAAAATCCTAGTGAGACTGTACATGCCACTAATCCTCCTGGCAGTCAGACCTACAAAAGACTTATCAAGAAGCTTAGATATGAAAGAAAATAAATAGCTTGTCTTAAAGAAGAATATAAGGTCAACTTGGCTCAGATGAAAGAGCTCATGGATGGCTACAGTCGCACCCTTGACTTAGCAAGGTCTGCAACAAGAAAGGCTCAGCCCCTTCATAGACAGTTAAAGAATATTTACAGGAAAAACAAAGGCTTTCAGTCTTAGAATAGGAAGCTAAAGGTTGAGCTGAAGCACTTTCAAGATGAGGTAGCCCAAAGAATTTTGTAAGTGTTGGTTGAAGTTGCCATTGAGGATGACAAACCAACAACTAAGGATATCAAAACTACATAGAGGAAGCCTATCAATGCTAAAAAGAAGAAGTCTACTATGTCAATTGAAGATCCCCTTTCTACCAGAAGGAGTGTGAGGTTAAATGTCAAAATGACAAAATAGCTGGTAAAAGGTAAGCACCATTTTTGAGGATGTTCCTTTTTGGGGAGGGTTAACTGATATGAAAATATTATCTCCGCCATCTATACAGGCTTCTAAGTGTTTAAATATCTAGGTTTTGAGTTTTTTCTAAATGCTAGCTTCCCCCAATGGTAAAGGGCACTACCTATTGTATAGTCAAGGGACCTAAGTAAAATGGTTTTGTCATCATGAAAGACAACAAATTGCTCCACACATGTTCAAGGTTGAAGGTGTTGCGTTTTTGGCAATGCTACCTAAAAATTCACACAGACACAACGTAAGTGGCGCTACCTACAGGTGCTACCAAATATTTGGCATAGAACAGAGTTGGCATACATGCGCAGAGTAAGTGGCGCTACCTAATGGTGCTACAAAATATTTCATAGAGGGTAAAGGTTTGCACACGGGGGCAACACAGGGGCTCTACCTACATGCGCTACCTAATATTGCACAGAGAGAAGAGTCTGTACACATATGCAACACAGTGATGCTACCTACAAGCGCTACCTTTTCTCCTTGTAGTGCGCTACCCAGATTTGCTACCTAAGGGAGATGCCAATAAATACCAGGGATGTAGGAGGACCAAGCTAACAACTTTTGGATAAATTGATGATGAAGAAGGATGGAAAAGCCACAGCTGGAATCATGAAGACAACGAGATGATTTGAAAAACACATGGAAAACAAGGAGCTGCACAGAAAAAGGGAATCAAAATAGTTTGAAATTTAGTTGGATCAGTCACCAACATTTTTCTGTTTTATAGCATAGGTGGTTAGATAAGTTGTTAGATAGAATAAATGTTTAGAGTTTTTCAAGGGAAGGAGGCCAACTCATACTTCCATCTATTGCCTCCCTTTTGTTATAAATATATAGATCAATTTCTTTAGTAGGTTCGGATGGTTGAGCAAGGCTCCCTCATACTGTAATATTTTGATGACGTAACTGTGATCTAGTGATGTATTGGACTTAAGAATTTTTTACTAATAGAAGTCATCTTCTCTTTCATCCTATTTTCTTCTAATGATAAATGTTCATGCTTTTAATGATTCACATGAATGATTGTGGTGATGTTATGATGAATGTTTGATCATTATGTTATCATGATGTTTATTTAGCTTCCTTAGTTTCTTAGTTCAATAAGATCTTGTGTTAAGAAACCGTCCTCCATAGGCTTTTGTGGACTTGATGTTTACAACAGCCCCTACACTTCTCTCATTCAAGTCTTCCCTCTATTCATACTTACTCCCAAACCACTTATTCAAGTTAGCCAAGACCTTAATTGTTGGTGCATGCTAGCCCTGTTATCTGAGTTAGAACATTATCACTTGAGTCCTTTTCCATTTGACCCTTTAAACACCCTTACATTCACTTCTAATTTGATGGGTACTGGGATTGCCTTACATGCAATCTGAAGGTGACTCCTAGTGCTAACAACATGCATCATGCAATATTCCATCTCCTTTAGAGATCTATTTTTCTGCTCAACAACTCTGTTTAGTTGCGGAGTATAGGGAACTATATGCTACAACTAAATCCCTGCCTCATGGAAATTCTCATGGATCTCATGATTGACATACTATCCCCTGTTATCAGTTCAGAGGAATTTGATCTTCTTTCCATACTGTGTATCAACCAGGGATTTGAAATCTTTGACGTGTTGAAAGACCTCATATATTTTTTCCTAAGAAAGTAGATCCATGTAAAACGTGAGAAATCATCAACAAAAATTAGAACAAACCTCACTTTTCTGATATATGGATGTGTAGAAGGACCAATAAGGTCACTGTGGATCAGATATAAAGGTGCATAAGCTCTTTGAGACTTTCCTTTGTTGAATTTTTCTTGAGGATGTTTTCCGAGAACACATCCCTCAGATACTCCCTTGGAGAAATCAATGTTTGGTAGACCATCAACCAATGTTTTCTTGCTAAGATGTTGCATGTATCTAAAATTCAAATGTCCAAACCTTTCATGCCATATCCTACTACTTTCATCAACATGAGTAAGCAGTAAAGTAGAATCAGGTTCAATGAATTCAGAAAAAGTATACAATCTAAACTGACGATTTACCTCACCGGTGGCAACCCTAGAGTTGGTTTGAGTGTCATAGATTTCTATGAAACTTGTTTTGAATATGACTTTCTTTCCAGTGCCAAAATTCATCATATGATACACGGAGAGAAGGTTGAAGGAAATTTTGGGAACGTGCAACACATTCTCGAAGATTTCATTGGTGAGTTCAATCCTTCCTTTGTCGGTGACTTCGATAGAAGAGTTGTCCACCATCATAATAGAAAGACCTTTGCATGCATCCAATGAAGAATCGACTGCTTTTGAGGCATCCATGTGATGTGACGCTACTCAATCTATGATACAAGCATCGGAAGAGGAGTTGATGGCAATCAAGGCATGGCTAGAATTGTTTTTCTTGGGATTTAGATCTTCTGGCTTCTTCTTCTTGGCACTCTCAGGGATGCAATATCCAAGGTTATTTTTTTTAATTATTTGAGACATTAGATCTATTTTTTTTTCATGCATGCGGATTATGGATGGAATCCTTTGTGAAAGTAAGTGCATTTCTCCCCTTTTCTTCCCTTTCCTCCTTTGGATCTAGAGACATCGATGAAGGGTTTTGTGTACCCTTCCTTCTTCGGATGTGCATGAGCTTTATTTTTGTCTTTATATTTAGATTTATGATATTGGTGGCTTCCATCTTTCATAGTGAGTTCATGCGCCTTTGGGCCTTTGATTTTTCCCATGTTGATGAGCTTGGTTTGCTCTTGTGTCAGGGATTCGATAAATTCCTCAAGAGAAGGCATCTTCCAGGTGGATCTAGAGGTGAATATGACATAATGGAATGTGGATACAAATATAGAGAATTCAGGACAAATTTTGGAGAGAATGGTGAGAACCATTTGTTTCTCCTCCTTATATTTATCAACCTCGCAAGCTTTGAGTTGCCACAGTAAATCCTTGAATTTTGTAAAGAAATCTTGGATATTGTTGAATCATTTTGGATACAATGTGAGAAATTCCACCTCCAACATGTGTCCCCTCATCTCATCCTATTTTCCAAAGATCCCTTCCAAGGTGGTACATGCTTCATTGGGAGTCTTACAGGAAGATATGTGAAAAAGGAGATCGAGAGAAATAAGACTACAAATCATTATGAGTGCTTCATCCATCTGATTTAAATACTTGGATTTTTATATGGATGATGTCGGATATGTATATGTATTCAAGGTTAACTTGTACAACCGTTTGGTTCATAGATGTATGGCTATTTTCTCCTTCCATCCAAAGTAGTTTTAAGGTGTAAGAATGAAGTCTTTTTGGAAATCCATCTTTCCGCTCTCTTCAATCTTTTGTACCTGCAAATTTTTTTTTGTGTATATTTGGATTATAAGTCTGTCGGATCTGATACCATGTAAATGTGTTGAATCTGCATAGAATAGATCTAGCTAGAAAATACTATACACATTTTTAGAGAGAAATTGTGAAAGAAGGAGATAAAGAATTGAAGAATTCTCATTAATTGTAATGAATAATGAATAATTTCCACATGATATACTCTGTATAACTCAATGAATGTGCACTAAAGGAGAACCAATGCACCATAGTGGTGGTCTAGAGTGATTTGGGCACACACCAATGGTTACGAGAGTGAACTTCCACCTAGTCTACTCTCTCAGGAAGTTACGGGAGTGAACTATCACCTAGATGAGTTAGCTAGTCAACTAGTCTTTAGTTAACTGAATGAACAAAGTGTAGTGAGGAGTAGATCAAGGAATCAAGGGTGATGTGACATTATAGTGATAATCCCAAGGAAAGTTTGAATTAGTGTGGTGATGATCCCAATGTTCCATGATGACAAAACCAATGCATCATCTAGACTCAACTCAACTAGTCAAACTGAAGTGTCATCTGAAAGAGAATATTCTATAGGTGGAATATTGTCCCCTAAAATATAGGAGACTCGATAATGAATAATAAACAAGGAATTTCCTTAGGAAAAATAAATCCTAGGTGTGTGTGAAGTAACTCCAACATTTATAACTACCAAATGGTCAGAGGACTGAATCGATCCTTCGTTCTCTTTCCCGATTAATATGTTACGATTATTACAAGACTATGAAATTCAGTTACAATGAGATAATCAAGCATGCCTTGGACGCTACAAATTTTTTTCTATGAATCTTTTCCATTTCTTGAAGTCCTCAAGTATATCATCCACTCAACATAGCTATGTCCTTTCAAGGTTTGTTTCAATGTTGCAAATAGGAATAATAATTTTCATCTTCAAATTTTTCTCAACACATTGCACAAAATATTCATTCAGTGGAATAAATCTGGTGGGTTACATTTGTTCATTATTTGGATTGGTTGTCATTGATTTCAACCCTTGAAGAAAGTTCGATTGCAAATTCTGGTAGCACAAAGTTTTGGGTAATGGACTCAAGTTTGTTTGATTTATAATAGTATGACTTTTAGTATATTTGAAGATAAGACTATTCTAGATGGATAGTACATGTCATTCCATTTTCGGTGTTATGTAGAATGTCACATAACTCCTCACGGTTAGAGAGTTATGGCCATGTGAAGTTGAAGAACCCTCATGAGTCATCTAGAAGCCCTAAAAGGTCAAAGTAGTCAAAGTGGTTGAAAATAAGAAATTATTTAAATAATAAGGTGAAGTGATGATTGGAATATAAGTCAAAGTAGATGCAAAAGAAATTATTTAAATAATAAAGTTAATGGAGAACTTACTAATTGTGGAAAGTGGTCAAGTTAAGTGAAGTGGTTAGAAGTGGGTTATCCCTAAAATAAGGAAAGTGGGTTAAGATGGTTAGAAGGAAACCCCTTGAGGAAGCTACATGAAGGTATAAATAAGAGGCAAAGGTCTATCATTAATCACCTATTGAATATCATTGAATATCTATTTTGTGAAAGGTTATTTTGGCAGGTATTATTGACAGAGAAAAGTGCGGCAGAAAAAGTGCAGCAAAAAAAGTGCAGCAGGAAAAATGTGGCAAAAAGCGTGTGGCAAGAAAATCACGGTAGGA
>JASDQU010013143.1:59088-84037 GCA_032191745.1 Picea mariana | reverse complement strand
AGCATCTACGTTTCAACATCTGAGATTCAGCATTTGTGTTTCAGCATCTACGTTTCAACATCTGAGATTCAGCATCTGTGTTCACCTTACACAATCGATTGCCATCAATGACAACCTTGATCATCTGCGTCATCTCTGCTGTAGCCATATTTCCAACAAAAAGGGGCCAAGATCCCATGATCTTTGCTTCGTCTTGCGCTCCTCCTTTGATAGGCTGTCGAAATCCAAAACAGGGCAACATGACCAAGAATCTCCCAAAGCTTGGTCAAGGGCTAACAATCCCCTCCCTTAGAAAAAAAGGGTAGCTAACATAGGAATAAATACTTAGCCCCTCAAGCCCCCTCTCTTGTGGAATCATAGCCCCCTATAACTTTAGTCCTTGTCTGTCCAACAACCAACCATGTATTTATTATTAATAATGATAGAAAACATTACATGTTCTTGGCACACTAGCCTTTTAATGATTGTTTAGGAACCCTGTCCTCTCAGCATTGTAACAATGCATTTTTTAAAATATGGGTTCGAAACTCGGGTTTTTACATCCCCTCCCCCTTATTTTGGCACTTTCCTCAGTGCATAAACAAAATAGAGATCAAAATCTCAAATTTATTCAAAAAGTTGTGGGTACTCTGCCTGCATGGCATCTTCATGCTCCCAGGTAGCATCTTCAAGACCGTAGCAGATCAACTGAACTTTTACCAACTATATAATTCGATTCCAGAGCATTTTGAATTTTCTCTCCAATACTCGCACTGGCTGAACCTGAAAATATCACTCTATCTCTACCTGAATCAGATGCCAATCAATAAAATGGTTAGGATAATGTACATATTTCTTTAGTAAAAATACATGAAATGCATTATGCACATTCATGGAAGCAAGCAATGCAACTATGTATGCAACTGGCCCTATTCTGTCCAATATTTCAATTGGACCACAGAATTTGGCTGCCATCTTTGTACAACTACCCAATTTCAAAGCTATTTTCTTGGGCTTCACTTTCAAAAGTACATGCTCCCCTACTTTAAATTATCTAGATGTCCTATTCTTGTCTGCATAAACTTTCTGTCTATCGTAAGTTGCCTTTAAATTTTTCTTGGTCTTAACCACTTGGTCTTCCATGTCCTTGATCAACTCCGGCCCAAGTACCACTCTATCTATTGGGTTGTCCCAACTTACTGTAGTATTAAATTTCCTACCGTACAATGAACCTTCTTTAGTAGCCAACCAATCCCATAAAATATCTTACGTCTAACACAATTCTGGGTGTTGGCCATCCTATAATGGCTTCAATCTTCTCTGGATCTACTACTATGCCCTGCTCTGAAATAATGTGTCCCAAGTAATGGATCTACTTTTGATAAAAAGAACACTTACTCAACTTGGCATACAATTGTTGTTCTCTCAATACTTGCAACACGAGTCTTAAGTGATGTTCATGCTCCTCTTCAGACTTAGAATAGATAAGTATGTCATCCAGGAATACCATGACAAACTTATCCAAATAATTTATGAATATGTCATTCATTAAGAACATGAAGAAAGATGGTGCATTGGTAAATCCAAATGGCACCACTACAAATTCATAATGCCCATATCTGGTCCTCAAGGTTTTCTTATGAAGGTATTGTTCCTTGATTCTTACTTGATGGTATCCTACCCTCAGGTCAATATTTGAGAATATATTTTTTTCTCTTAGCTGATCAAAGAGGTCATCAATTCGGGGTAGAGGATACTTGTTCTTTATAGCGTACTTTTTTAGCTGTCGAAAGTCAATACATAGCCTCAAGGTTCCATCCTTCTTTTTGACAAAAATTACTAGTGCTCTCCAAGGTGAAACACTTGGATGTATGTACGCTTTCTTAAACAATTCCTCCAATTTCATTTGTAATTCTTTTAACTCTAGTGTGCTTATTATGTAATGTTTTTTTGACACCAAGGCAGCTCCTGGCACTAAATCAATTGAGAAATCTATCTCCCTTCTTGGTGGCAATCTAGGTATTTCTTGGAATACATCTTCAAATTCCTGTACTACCGAGAAATCTTCGAGGCCTAGACCTTTTGTATTATATGGATCTTCCACATGAGTTGCATACAATTGACATCCCTTCCTAAAACATATTTTTAGTTGTAAGGCTGAAATCTCCCTTATAGAGATGGGTCTTGGAACTCCTTTCATAGTGCTCTATTTTCCATTTCCACCAAGACATTTAAATGTCTTGTTATGACAATCTAGGACAACATGATTCTTGTCCAACCAATCCATTCCAACCAGAATATCATAAGACCCCAATGGTATGATATTTAGATCAATACTAGTATTCATGCCATTAAGACTAATGGAACATCTTCTAACCATGTCATGGATTCTTCTTTTGGTTCAAGTGGCTAACTGAACCAAACTTGATTTTCCAAGTTTACTTTTCTTCAAATGTAATCTATCCACTATATTAGGATCAATGTAGCAATGACTTGCTCCTGAATAAATCAAAATAGCAACAGGTTCATTTATGATATTACCTTCCACCTCAATCATATTGGATCAGTACTCTGCTTGTCGATCATTTAAAGATGCATATATTCTTCCCATATCTTCGAGTGTTGTAGCTTCTTGGATGTTTGCACAGTCTTCACTCTATCCTTTCTGTGTGGGAAATCCTTGTACAAGTGATCTTCCTTGCATCCCCAACATTGGATTGGTGGTCTTCCCCTTTTTCCCAAGGAATATTCCTTCTTGAAATCTCCCTTAGCATATTGATCTTGATGATTTCTATTAGGCTCATTCATATTGAAGGAAGGTTTGAATCCTTTCCTCCTCTGATTTGACTTTGCATTTTTCTTGTCCTTCCAACATTTATGCAGGATTCTCTTCCCTGGACTTGCTCATATGGGTATTTATCCTTCCTGATGGCTTCAGTCAAGGTCTTGGGCTCATCATACTTGATCTTTTCGTTATAAAAGGCTGGCATCCCACTTAGAAATCTCTGTATTTTCACTTTCTCATCACCAATGAACCTAACATACTTTAACAATCCCAAGAACTTATTCTCGTACTCTGCCATAGTCATGCCTCCTAACCTGAGTTCAAAGAACTCCTGCATTTTCCTGTCATAGAAATTCTCTGAGAGGTACTCCTTCTAGAAGTACTTCTTGAACTGCTTCCAAGTGATCCTACTCTCATTAATGTGCTCCACTTGCTTCAGTTGGTCCCACCACAGTGCAACTTTCTTGTGTAAATGGTAGGTGGCAATCCTAGCTTCTAGATTTGATGAATAGTTATGCAATTGAAAATTTCTCCTGGGCCCAAGAAACCATGCTTCAACATCATCTTCCCTTTCTCTTTCACCCTCAAAGGAAGGTGGCTTGAGATTCCCCAAATCTCGTTGAAAACTATCTACCTATTGTTTCTTTTTTTGGTGTCTAATAGGAGACACCTCCGGACTACTTATGGGATCATCTGACGCATAAAAATTTCTTTCTGAGTAAGGAGGTGAGTGGTGTCCATGAGTTCTGTTATCACTTCTAGAATAACCATCTCTTCCACAATCATCCCTTCTTTCATGGAACCTGCCTTCTTACTCTTGTATTGAGTTTGATCCCTTCTTTGTTTGTCTCTGCAACTAATTTAATATTTGCAACACTCGAGCATTTATCTGACTTTTCTCTCTCATCAGTCTCTCGTTGTCTACTTTGTAGCTCTGCACTTCCATATTCAGGCTTCTTACCATTTCTATTAACATTTCTTGTTCTCTTTTTCCCTTGCATCCATTGGAATCTATCTTTGAATTACAAACTATGGTATTCTGGCCTTCATCCTCCTTATCATGATTAGAGGCTCCCTTGCCTTCTTCCATTTCCTCAATACGCATCCTGAATTGATGTGTTTAAACCCTTTAATTTTACAAAATGTGCAAGTGACCATTTTGTTAGAATTATGCATATGATAAACAAAATTGCCAAACCATGCTACAAGTCTCTTTCTTTTTTTTGTTCATGGATATGGTATCCCCATTCTCTGAAAATAACGGTGTCCTATTATCCTTGGCAGACACAGAATTTCATCCTACGCGGGCACTTCCTTCAAACCACCTTCCCAGGTGACCACGACTAGAAACCATGGCTAAATGCTTCCTTAGCACTTTTTTGTCTTGAAGACCACCAATTTGGCCCTTATCCCTCCTTCCCTCAGCTCTCAATATGCATATGACCATAGCCATGACCTTGTTATTAGATGAAAAGTTATTGTCTATAGCTTCGGGACTTCATAACTTTCATCCAGGACTGGATCAATGGTCCTCGTCCTCTTTCACAATCAATGATTGAGATCCACTTCGGGACTCTACGCTTCGAGAGTATAAAATTTCCTCGCTTGCCTCTTCCCCGAATGATTTTACCTGGAGTTCATGATCTACCTATGGGTGTCCTCCCATAGATAAGCAGTTGTGAATCGCTTCGGCTCTTCAGGTTTCAGAAGTTTCAAAACTTCCTCCTACACGTTATCCCGGAGTTCTTTCACCTGAAGTCGACGATCCTTCGATGTGTGTCTTCTGGGATCAACGGTCGATATGTACTCCAGTCTTCGGGCCTTTAGGAGTTTTCGACCCAATGCAACTTGTCACATCTTTCCCCACTAGAGTGCCCAGTCTCCAGACTGCACTATCTGTCGCCACATGGTGAAATACTGGAAGTGGACACATGGCCCAATCAGACGGGTGACACGTGTCACGTTCTAACTGACATCTCAATACTCCATATGCTCAAAACTTAATGACACATGGCACACATCCCATGTGTCCATGTCATCTCTGGTGACGTCTGCAAGCCACGTCACTTCAGAAATTTCAGGGTCCACATTGCCTTCTGGTGATGTCATCATGCCCCATCACTTCGTCTCTTCAGTCTTCGGGACTTTGGGAGTTTCCACACTAGCACACTTCCAATTCTCCCAAACTCCGATTTCCTGAACTGGAAAAACTACCGCCATGTGTCTCCCTTATCGGATGGCCCATATTAACCCCAGACTTTGGGACTTCAGAAGTTACCATTGGAAGGATCAAAGACTGCCATTCCTTCGGGCCTTTGGACTTTTAAAAACTCAAACCTCAACTTTTCTCAAAATTTTTTTATCTGAAGGTTGAGATCTACTTACATGTGTCTCCTATGGATAGATGGCTACTATTTATTTGGGTCTTCGTACTTCGGAGAACTCACCTCCCAACCTTCACTTTTCCCTGAAGTGTGTGCATTTTTTCCATGTGTCCTCCTGGATCGGACAACTTCAACTCACTTCAGCTCTCCGAGCTTCAGAAATATCAATTCTCAACTTCTCCTTGCTCACCTTTTTCCCGGAGTTCTTTCACCTGGAGCATAGGATCAATTGACGCATGTCCTCCTACAGATCGATGGTCCTCGACTACTTCTTATCTTCAGAGGTCCTTCTCTCGAGTACTAACATGTCACATCATGACATGCCTTTCAATTTTTTGGGGCACGCATTGACGGTTTGGAGTAACCCATTTTTCACCCCACAATTCTCCTGGCACTGACATGTAACCCCTTGGTGAAACCATGGTTTGGATTGAGAGACCTCCTTGGGAAATTATCTCCTGTGCAACTTGGTTCCCCACAATGCCTCCTATCCATTGCTATCTCTCTCCCATGGGATCCGACAGTTGTTACCCTAACCCTTTCTTCCTTTACATCGGACGACCCCTATTCACCTGTCTTCCGATCTTAGATCTATCCTGATCCTACAATGGAGATCTCTCCTAAATTCAAAAGGGAACGATCATGATCCTTCAAACCCTTATAAAGGATCTATGACGTTCTAACTCTTGCATGGATTCTGCAATGCCATTCCTCCTGATAGTTTCAACTCCATAGTCAGAGTTCAATCTGTAACCACGAGACTCTAACCAAGAAACCCAACCCATACCAGCCTGATGTTTCAACCAGAAGCTATGATACCAAACTGTAACATCCCCAGCCACCCACAGGCTACGGGATGCTACCTTCAAGCCCACCCTTGCACTTCGTACTCTTACCGATACATTATTTCATTATGAAGAATGCATAAGATACAAGATTTAGTGACATGCAAAGCAATATCCAACAAGCATGCATAATCTAAGATTTAGTTAAACGATAATTAAAATACACAACGAAATACATTCATAAATAGATAATAATATCTCAATAGAGACCACTTATGTTTATAAAAAGGAAACACCAACTGGCTTCATACCAAGGACGTTCCACCCAACCGTAGACACTATTTTTCCAAATCTCAACAACAACGTCACCCCCAAGCCAGGGATATGAATCAACAAGGACGGTTCCAGAGTGTTACTTGGCTTCCCAAACTAGTCAACACCAAAGCTCTCACAGGCTTCCCAGCTCTCACAACAATCCAAGTATCGAGATCTCTTCTACCCAACTTTCACCACCCAAGAGAACCAAACTCCACCCTTCTCTGCCATGCAGTCCCTCAGGCATTCCTTCTCCTTTTTCTAGGGCCTCCAACACAACTGATCCAAAATCTCCATGTTGGAACTCTCAGGACTAGTAGTTGTGAGAAAAATGGGGCACATGCCAATGCATCTCAAAGATGTAGGCCCCGAGTCATGGTTGGAATGCACCAATGATCATTACAACCAACTATCCCATGGCTAATCTTCAACAGTTCGGTTCCTTTTCCCCATCCAATATGCGAATGAGGATGGATCAATGAATGGGTGAGTGAGTGCATGAAAGTGTGTGAGGGAAATGAATGAACATACAGAAAAATCGGTGAACAATCCATCAGTCGAACCCCCCATTAGACCAGAGGTGGGTTTAAGTAACTTTGTGGGGAATCAAGAACCTCCTGGCCTTCCCCAAGAAGCTGACGTAACTGATCCCCTCCCTTAAGAAAAAATGGTAATTACCATAGGAATAAACAATGAGCCCCTCAAGACCCCTCTCTTATGGAATCATAGCCCCCTATAACTCTAGTCCTTGTCCATCTAGCAACCAACCATGTATTTATTATTAATAATGATATAAAAAATTACATGTCTTGGGAACACTGGCCTTTTAATAATTGTTTGGGCACCTTGGACTCTTAGCATTGTAACAATAGATTATTTAAAATGGGGGTTCGAAACCCGAGGTGTTACAGTCAACTATATGGATGATAGACTTGTCAACTAATCGAATGTCTGATGTAAATATCTAGTCGATCGCTTAATCGAATGTTTTCATATGTTCTTTGATCACCTGACCAACTAATTCCAGGATAAGTGTGATGAATCATCAAAACCCGAGGTTCCAAAAAATATAATATAAGTTTGTATTGTACCTTATATTTGAGTTCTTTGGATTTGTTTCTCTCATGCACATCAAGTGTATGTGATTTGGAGCTCTTGATTGCTACCATTTTTATGCGATTTTATTTCTCGTGCATTTTGGAATCAATGAAAATACCCATTAAGGGATTTTTCTAGGCTAATCCTGATGCAATACTCATTGTATTGAATGTGGGGACAAAGACTCCACACTATTGACCAAATTTTAATAAAATGGTAAGAATATTTTGTTTTTCTTGCATGGATTTGTCAATACCACATCCTTTTATTTGTAGAAGTAGGGACTTGAAATTTTTGAAGAAGTATTGGATATTCTCAAAACTAATCATATATAAGCAGTTAAACTCAATCTTGAGCATGTGGCCTCTCATATTTTCCTATTTCGCAAAGAGACCTTCCATAGTTGTCCAAATCACATTTGGAGTAGAACAATATTCAACATGAAACAATATCTCAAGAGAAATTGACATGCAAATGAGAACTAAGGCCTCAACCATGTGATTTAGGTATTTTTATTTTTCGATTGATGGTGTGGGTTCAGTCTTTGTAGCCATGGTCATTCGGTATAAGCCCCTACATCTGAGATGTAGCAGAATTTTTATATTCCACTCAAAATAATTAATTTCTACCTTTAAGCTGAAGTGGAACTTTTACTTTTACCTGAGGTTTTTGTCTTATTGATGTATTCTTCCTTGATTCTTACCAAGTGGTATATGGATCTGAAATATATATTTGAAAATATATTTTCTCCTCTTAGTTGATCAAAGAGGTCATCAATTTTGGGTAAAGGGTATTTTTTCTTCGAAGTGGATGTATTCATTGTCTAAAGTCAATACATAGCCTCCATGTTCCATCCTTATTTTTTAACAAAGAGTATTAGTGCACCCTAATGTGAAACACTTGGACGTATGTATCCTTTCTGCAATAATTTTTCTGGTTGCATTTTTTGATGGGATAGAATGACATGTTCAAGCAGGTAAGGGAAAACGCCCGACATAAAGTTCTAATTAGACCCACTCTCATTTGGAGTAGCATTTCCAACCATATTGTTTGATCTAGGTGGATATCAGTGGCCACCCACCTATTGCAACTGGCTCAAAACAATCTTCTAGACAGTTACTATTTTTAGCAATTTTTCGGTTCTTAAACTTCCAGGGCCATTTTGAGGGCCTAAATGAAGTTTTTCCGGGATCAAGAACCTAAATGACAAGTAAAGGCTTTGATTGAGCCCCCAAAATGAATCTCCTCGAAAATACCTTTACAACAAGATATCGTGTGCCCCAAACATAGATTGTATGCCAAAGTTACGTCCCCAAGAAGTGGATACACCAAACAACCCAAAAACGGGGTGCACAAAAATGTTGGATTTTGAACTTCCAGGGTTAGGGTTTTGTATTTTCTTTATGTTAAAAGGGCCTTTAGAGCCTCATTGTAATCATCTTCTTTAAAATTTGATTATCTGTCACATCTCTTCTTAGAGATAAGCTTCCACCATTCTAGTGAGTCTTTCACTCTGTATTTCTACAGTTTTGTACATTTCACTCATTAATAGAAATTGTGTATTATTGTATCTTTGTGTTTATTTTTATATCTATGATATATATCTGTTACATTATTGGATATTCGATATATCTTTGTGCATTTCTTTATTATATCTACGCTCTTATTTCATGCCAAAAAATAAGTTGGATCATTGTTGGCCTAGTTACCAATCTAACTAACTAACTATCTAAATATGAATCTAAGAACCAAAGGTTCTTAGATGAATTAAAATCTAAAATTAAACTAAAATTATGCCAATTGAAACTAAGCTAAGATGCATTTCTACACTAAAGTAAAACTATATTTATGAGAAGCTATATAATTAATATTAAACACAACAAGGAAAGATATCATCCGAACAAGAAATAGTTCATACATTCAAGTGTTGAATAAAACTTTAATGTAATTAAACAAGTTAACAAAAAATTGCGCCCAAGTTTAATAACATTATCACTGTGTTTAATAAAGGAAAAAGGTGATAATCCATGCTTGAGAGAAAACTGCAGAAATATTTCACACAAATATACTAATAAGAAACAAATAAGAAGTAAACTCATTAAGAAAAATATCAACCACATTCATGAGAATCGCAAGTCTCCAAAATGCCTCTTGCTCTTTATGTATACGAAATAAGTAATACTATCCGAATTCAAAAGCACAAAATTCTTGTAATCTTTACATTCATTTTTTTTATAGAATACAAAGGGGAGATTTTCACATTCTTCTTGTAAATGTGTTGAAACGGCACATAATAGATCTAGCTAGAAAACACTACATACATTTGCAGAGAGAAATTGAAAAAGAAGAAGAAGGAAAGAAAGAATGGAAGAATTCTCATTAACCATAATGAATAATGGGTAATTTACACATGATATACTATGTATAAATCAATGAATGCACACTAGAGGAGAACCAATGTGGTGGTCTAAAGTGATCTGGACACATACCAACAGTTAAGGGAGTGAACTTCCACCTAGTCTAGTCACTTAGGCAGTTATGAGAGTGAATTGCCACCTAGTTGAGTTAACTAGTCAACCAGTCTTCAATTAACTGACTGAACAGAGCGTAGTGAGGAGTATATCAAGGAATCAAGGGTAATGCGCTAGTCTAGTGATGATCCCAAGGCAAGTGCACATTAGCATGGTGATGATCCCAATGTTGCGTGGTGACAAAACCAATGCAACATCTAGACTCAACTCAACTAGTCAAACTGAAGTGTCAACTGGAAGAGAATATTCTCCAGGTGGAATATTCTCCCCTAAAATACAGGAGACTGGATAATGAATAATAAACAAGGAAAAACCTCAGGAAAAAGAAATCCTAGGTGCATGTGAGGTAACTCCAACAACCCCCCTAAACATCACTATGGTGAAAATAAAGAATGGGTCTTGGTAACGAGGTCATGTTAGGTACCTAAATACAAAGTATAAACTGAAATAAAGTGAGGAAAGAGGGAAATCCTCATGGGAAAACCCCCCCGTCAGGGTACAATGTATGTAAAAAGAATAACTATAGTTTCTAGGAAACTGTGTCCTTCACTCCAAGATTACTTCGCAGAGAATGGAACTTCTACTCAGGGAAGGTCTCGGTGAATATGTATGTCGTCTGTTCAATTGAAGGATAGAACTGTAGGTTGATGATCTCCTCATGTACTAAGTCTCGGATGTAGTGTATGTGGATCTCGATGTGCTTCATCCACTTCCTCTTAATTGGATCTCTATAGAACTTCAGAGTGCTCTAGTTGTCACACCAGATGATGATCGACCGATGAAATTCAATGCCCAACTCAGTGAGAAAATGTTGTATCCACATAGCCTAAATGGTTATGTTAACTACCCCTCTATACTATGCCTTGAATGAATATAGAGAAATGGCATCTTGCTTCTTACTCAGCCAACAGATAGGCCCGGAACCAAGACTGAGTGAGTAACTAGATGTGGACTTGCGATCAATGTTATCTCCATCCCAGTCTGAATCAGTAAACCCGATGATATCTAATGTAGATTCTACTACATAATGAATCCTAAAGGTGATGGTTCTCTTTACGTATCGAAGGATATGATTTGCAGCCTTCCAATGTAGCTCATGCAGCTCCTGCATGAACCTAGAAACTGTGCCAACTACATAGGAGAGGTCTGGTATGGAGTGTGTCAGATACACCAATATCCCCACTAGTTGTTTGTACAGTGTGTTGTCAACCAGTGGAGTCTCCTCTCCTTCCTCAATTCTTACTCCTGATAAGAAAGGAGTCGGAGTAGACTTGCAGTCTATCATGTGAAATCTCTCAAGGAGATCTCATGCATACTTGGCCTGAGACAGTTTGACTCTTGATGCATCCCAACTGATCTCGAGTCTAAGGAAGAAGTGTATCAGACCCATGTCCATAATAAAAAAACATGTCATATATAATCCTCTTGACTACAACAATCACTAAAGTCGAGCAACCGGTGATAAAAAAATCATCAACATATAAAACTAAGAGTAAAAGTGAAGCAATCGTCCTGAGCATGTAGAAATTTGAGTTGGATTTACAATGTACAAAGTTTTGTGACAACGGGTAGGAGTCCATATTGGTATACCATGACCTTGGAGCCTGCTTGAGGCTATAAAGAGACTTCTTCAGTCAACAGACCAAAGATGAGTTGTGCATAAATCCCTGGGGCTGCTCCATACAGATCTTCTCGAAGAGATCACCGTGAAGAAATGCATTCTTCACATCCATCTGATGGACTTCCCATCGCTTGGTTGTCACAATGGCAAGTGCAAATCATATGGAATCCATATTCTCTACTGGAGTGAAGGTCTCATCATAGTCAATACCATGCACCTGCTAAAAGCCTTTGGAAACAAGCCTGACTTTGTATCTGCTAAGCTATCCATCCTCTACGCTCTTGGTCCTATAGACCCATCTCTTTGACAAGTTTCATCCCAGAAGGAAGGGGAACTACATCCCAAGTCTTCTTCTCAAGGAGGGATTTGTACTCCTCATGCATGGAGGATTCCCAAAAGGGATTTATAGCAACCTCACCATAAGAAGGTGGATACAAAGACTGAACCAAGAAAATGTTCTTGAAGGGAAATGGTTTATTGTAAGTGAGTGCAATAGGAGGCTCCTAGAAATCAGATCAAGTCCTCCTAGTATCGACTAGATCACCAACGAGATCCCCTACATCCTGAAGAGTAGTCTATTCCCACTTGGGCCTCTACTTTGGCTCTGCAACTTCATCTAGATGCTCTGACTCTGCATGTGAATGTAATGACTATGAATATGAATCATCTAATTTCTCTGAATTAGAAATCTCATCTAAAGAAGAATAGACATGTGCATACTCATCATCTCGAAAAGGTGAAAGAATGAAGGTGTCTGCATGCGGCTGATGAGGTACATGCGAGACACTTTCCTCGAATTGGATACTTTTCTCAATGATGAGTTGGTCCGAGGAAAGATAAATAATTCCATATCCCTTCACACCGTCGGGGTATCCAACAAAAATACACTTAGTGCTCTATGGATCAAGTGCCTTCCTCTTTTCATAGGGAATCCAGGCCCATGCATGTGAACTGAAAATGTGAAAGTGGGTCACTTCTAGTTTGAGGCCACTCCAAGCGTCGTAGGGGGTCTTATCCTTGAAAGATATTTGGGGAGATCTGTTTTGGATGTATGTTGCACAATTAAGTACTTCGACCCATAGTATCAGTGGTAGTGACTTGGCATGTGTTATCACACTAAATTTCCTTGGGTCTTTTAGTTTGTTTTCAATCCTTTTTTAAGCCTTAGATTTTAAATTTTCTTTTAAAGTCTCATCCCTTTAAAGTTTAGGTTTGGTAGGACCCCTTAGATGATTAAAGTTTTTGAGTCTTAGCTCTAATTTGATCCTCAAATTGGTTTCTGATCCTTGAACCATTTTATCTCATGACTTATTTTGGTCCCCTTCATGACTTGTCCCTAGGTCGATCCCTCCCATGACTAGATTGATGTAACACTCCTCTCTCCTCACTCATGACCTCATAGGCATGCCTGAATTTCCTCACTTACTTATCTATTCACATTTTGAAGTCGATGCATTGCCTACTCATCAGATAGTTCCATAACGCCTATAATGTTCATCACACTTACACCTTGAGCCATGATTTCCACGATTGATGTCATGTCCCTTGTTTTCAATGCCAGAAGTCAGTTAAATACACCTTCAAAGATCTTTCATTTATGAGCCTTGGTAAGAGTTTCTAATTTTTAAAATCTCAACAGTGCTGTGCTGTGCAAATTCACAAGGTCTGATCAGGCGACTGCATGTCAACCAAATCCGATGCTGAGAAAGATTCCAGGGTCGAAGTTTTCTCAATTTCATCCTAAGATTTCATTGTAGATATCAACAGGTGTCTACTCCACAAGTATCTCATGTTTCCTCCTTTGCATACTAATTTTCATAGGAAATTTGTTCTCAGGTTTTCAGTTTGCTAAGCTTGCACAGTTGTAAGGGACCCATATTCGCATGGTAGCCTTTTCTTTTCTCTTCTTCAAACCTGTAAACTTCCTTGCCTATATCTATGGTCTGATTATTGTTGTTTACCTTGACTATTGAAATCGAAATCCTATAAATAGCCTATCCTCTCTATATGCTTTGCACTACCCAGAGGAGCTACTCAAACCCTCTATGTTTTCCTTGCTTCCTTTCACCTTGGAGTTTGGTGCTTTTTTCTCAATTGCAGAGGGCCAATTTCGGATTACACCCTCACTGTTTACACTCTAGAATACCTATACAATCCTAAGAGTATAATTACTAAAGTCATGTTTGGCCTACTAGCATCAGTTTGTCTAAAAGGGTCAGCCTTATATATTTTGAATACCTATTCAAATCCTTTTGATCATTACTATACCTTAAGCCTTTCAAAATCCCTCATTCTGAGACATGGAGACTCATTAATTGAGGAAGACACACAAAGGTGGCAAGGTGGTTAGTAAAGAACCAATGGAAATGCATAATTTTGATACATAGTCCATGGCAAGAGAGGCCTTTCAGAGAGTAGGGTGCCTCTCTTTCTGTCAAAACATGCAGAGAGGCCATCCAGAGGTATCAAGACAGTTTTCATTACAGTTTTATGGCAGGAAAACCAAGGTTGGGGATTTGGAGTTTGAGGTGGCTAAAGCCTCTATCTCTGCTACAACAGGGATCCCCGTTACAGGTGAAAAGTGGTTCAAATCCATGGTTTTGAGTTCAGCCTATGAAAAATATCTCTTTAAACTTGAATATAAAGCCAATGATTTTTCAAAAAGTATGCTAAGGGGTCAATTGATTGAACAATTTGATATATTATTGAAGATCATACAAAGATATGGGGAGATTTAACACATTGTACCAGTACCATATAAGGTTGTTGTTGCATTTTACTGGTAAGGTTGAGATGAATATTCCCTATTACTTGTTGAGGAGCATGGGTAAAATGTCAGACATGATACAATCCAAATACAAGGATGTGGATTCTATCCTTTTTCACTCTAGATTAATTAGAATGCTGGTCTCTGAGGAATTGAGTAAGAAAGATATTTCGTGGGAGCATTTTTTTGTTACTTCTCATTTCAATTTGGATCTAGCACCAACTCCTCAATCACAAAAGGCAAGTCCTATATCACCCACCAGTACTACTAAAGAAAGGACCAGTAGGAAGAGAAATGGCAGAGCCCCTTTTCAAGTTTCAGGGATTAGCAAGCAAGTCATAGAAGCTGAGGAGGAAGTTTGTCCTTCTCCGCATATAGATTTTTCACCACCTCCTCCACCAGGGTTAAAAGAGATAACTTCTTCTACTAAAGCTACATCCAAGAGAGGGAAGAAGCTTCTCTTTCCCTCTTCTCCTTCAGTAGTTGAAATCAAGTGTAAAACGCCTTTCACAAGGTCATCAACTCATAAGGAGGTTTTCAAAGAGCGGTCTTTACTAGAAACCCCTATTCAAAAGAAGAAGGGTAAGAGCATTGAAAATCCAGTGGAGGAAAAATCAGAAACCCTTATTTAGAGGAAGAAGGGTAAAGGTAGTTCTCAGCCTATTGAAGGGAAACAAGAAACCACTATACAAAAGGGTAAGAATAAAGGTACTAAAAGACCTTTGGGGAGTAAATATGAAACCTCTGAGAAAGGCATTGAGAAGCCTGTTGAAAGAAAAGATGAAACCCTTGTGCTGAGAAAGAAGACTAAAAGTAAATCCATAAAAGAACCTAATGAGGTAGAAAAGACACTTCCCATGCAGGAGGAAGAGGAGTCTGAGAAAAATCCTCCTGACAGTCAGACCTACAAAATACTTATCAAGAAGCTTAGATATGAAAGAAAAGAAATAACTTGTCTTAAAGCAAAAGATAAGGTCAAATTGTCTCAGATGAAAGAGCTCATGGATGGCTATAGTCACACTCTTGACTTAGCAAGGTTTGCAGCAAGAAAGGCTCAACCCCTTCATAGACAGTTAAAGAATATTTATAGGAAAAACAAAGGCTTTCAGTCTCAGAATAGGAAGCTAAAGGCTGAGCTGAAGCACTTTCAAGATGAGGTAGCCCAAAGAAATTTGCAAGTGTTGGTTGAAGCTGCCATTGAGGATGACAAACGAGCAGTTAAGGATATCACAACTACATAGAGGAAGTCTGTCAATGCTAAGAAGAAGAAGTCTACTATGTCAATTGAGGATCCCCTTTCTACCAAAAGGAGTGTGAGGTTAAATGTCAAAATGAAAAAATAGCTAGTAAAAGGAAAGCCCCATTTTTGAAGATATTCCTTTTTGGGGAGGGTTAACTGATATGAAAATATTATCTCCGCCATCTATACAGGCTTCTAAGTGTTTAAATATCTAGGTTTTGAGTTTTTGCTAAATGATAGCTTCCCCAGTGGTAAAGGGAACTACCTATTATATAGTCAAGGGACCTAAGTAAAATGGTTTTGTCATCATGAAAGACCACAAATTTCTCCACACATGTTCAAGGTTGAAGGCGTTGTGTTTTTGGCAATGCTGCCTAAAACTTTACATAGACGCAGCGTAAGTGGTGCTACCTACAGGTGCTACCTAATATTTGGCATATAATAGAGTTGGCATACAACTGCAGAGTAAGTGGTGCTACCTAATGGTGCTACCGAGTATTTCATAGAGGGTAAAGGTTTTCACACAGAGGCAACATAGGGGTGCTACCTACATGCACTACCTAATATTTCATAGAGAGCAGAGTCTGTATACATATGCAACACAGTGATGCTACCTAAAAGTGCTACCTTTTTTCCTTGTAGTGCGCTACCCAGATTTTCTACCCAACGAAGCTGCCAATAAATACCAAGGATGTAGGAGGACCAAGCTAACAACTTTGAGATAAATTGATAATGAAGAAGGATGGAAAATTCGCAACTGGAATCATGAAGACAACCAGATGCTTTGAAAGACACATGGAAAACAAGGAGCTGCGCAAAAAAAAGGAATCAAAATAGTTTGAAATTCAGTTGGATTAGTCACCAACATTTTTATGTTTTATAGCATAGGTGGTTAGATAGGTTGTTAGATTGAATAAATGTTTAGAGTTTTTCAAGGGAAGGAGGCCAACTCGTAATTCCATCTATTTCCTCCCTTTTGTTATAAATATATAGATCAATTTATTTAGTAGTTTTGGATGGTTGAGAAAGGCTCCCTCATACTATAATATTTTGATGAAGTAACTGTGATCTAGTGATGTACTGGACTTAAGAATTTTTTACTAATAGAAATCATCTTCTCTTTCAGCCTATTTTCTTCTGATGATAAATGTTCATGCTTTGAATGATTCACATGAATGCTTGTGGTGATCTTATGATGGATGTTTGATCATTATGTTATCATGATGTTTATTTAGCTTCCTTAGTTTCTTAGTTCAAGAAGATCTTGTGTTAAGAAACTGTCCTCCATAGGCTTTTGTGGACTTGATGTTTACAACAGCCCCTACACTTCTCTCATTCAAGTTTTTCCTCTATTCATACTTACTCCCAAACTACTTATTCAAGTTAGCCAAGACCTTAATTGTTGGTGCATGCTAGCCCTGTTATCTGAGTTAGAACATTATCACATGAGTCCTTTTCCATTTGACCCTTTAAACACCCTTACATTCACTTATAATTTGATGGGTACTGGGATTGCCTTCCATGCAATCTGAAGGTGACTCCTAGTGCTAAAAACATGCATCATGCAATATTCCATCTCCTTTAGAGATCTATTTTTCCACTCAACAACTCTATTTAGTTGCAGAGTATAGGGAACTATATGCTGCAACTGAATCCCTGCCTCATGGAAATTCTCATGGATCTCATGATTGACATACTCTCCCCCATTATCAGTTTGGAGGACTTTTATCTTCTTTCCATATTGTGTATCAACCAGGGATTTGAAATCTTTGATGTGTTGAAAGACCTCATATATTTTTTCCTAAGAAAGTAGATCCATGTAAAACGTGAGAAATCATCAACAAAAATGAGAACAAACCTCACTTTTCTGATTTATGGATGCGTAAAAGGACCCATAAGGTCACTGTGGATCATATATAAAGGTGCAGAATATCTTTGAGACTTTCCTTTGTTGAATTTCTCTTGAGGGTGTTTTTCGAGAACACATCTCTCACATACTCCCTTAGAGAAATCAATGTTTGGTAGACCATCAACCAATGTTTTCTTGCTAAGATGTTGCACGTATATAAAATTCAAATGTCCAAACCTTTCATGCCATATCCTACTACTTTCATCAACATGAGTAAACAATAAAGAAAAATCAAGTTCAATGAATTTAGAAAAAGTATACAATCTAGACTGACGATTTACCTCACTAGTGGCAACCCTGGAGTTGGTTTGCATGTCATAGATTTCTATGAAATTTGTTTTGAATATGACTTTCTTTCCAGTGCCAGAATTTTTCATATGATACATGGAGAGAAGGTTGAAGGAAATTTTGGGAACGTGCAACACATTCTCGAAGGTTTCATTGGTGAGTTCAATCCTTCCTTTGTTGGTGACTTCGACAGAAGAGTTGTCCACCATCATAATAGAAGGAACTTTGCATGCATCCAATGAAGAATAGACTGCTTTTGAGGTATCCATGTGATGTGATGCTACTCAATCTATGATACAAGTATCGGAAGAGGAGTTGATGGCAATCAAGGCATGGCTAGAATTGTCTTTCTTGGGATTTAGATCTTCTGCCTTCTTCTTCTTGGCATCCTCATGGATGCGATATCCAAGGTTATTTTTTTGAAGTATTTGAGACATTAGATCTATTTTTTTTTCATGCATGCAGATTATGGATGGAATCCTTTTTGAAAGTACGTGCATTTCTCCCCTTTTCTTCCCTTTCCTCCTTTGGATCTGGAGGCATCGGTGAAGGGTTGTGTGTACCCTTCCTTCTTCGGATGTGCATGAGCTTTATTTTTTTCTTGATATTTAGATTTATTATATTGGTGGCTTCAATCTTGCACAGTGAGTTCATGCACCTTTGGGCCTTTCATTTTTCCCATGTTGATGAGCTTGGTTTGCTCTTGTGTCAGGGATTCGATAAAGTCCTCAAGAGAAGGCATCTTTCAGGTGGATCTAGAGGTAAATCTTACATAATGGAATGTGGATATGAATACAAAGAATTCCAGAAAAAGTTTGGAGAGAATGGTGAGAACCATTTGTTTCTCCTCCTTATATTTATCAACCCCGCAAGCTTTGAGTTGCCACAGTAAATCCTTGAATTTTGTAAAGAAATCTTGGATATTGTCGAATCATTTTGGATCCAATGTGAGAAATTCCACCTCCAACATGTGTCCCCTCATCTCATCCTAATTTCCAAAGATCCCTTCCAAGGTGGTGCATGCTTCATTGGGAGTCTTACAGGAAGATATGTGAAAAAGGAGATCAGGAGAAATAAGACTAGAAATCATTATGAGTGCTTCATCCATTCGATTTAAATACTAGTATTTTTATATGGATGATGTCGGCTATGTATATGTATTCAAGGTTAACCTGTAAAACCGTTTGGTTCATAGATTTATGGATATTTTCTCCTTCCATCCAAAGTAGTTGTAAGGTGTAAGAATGAAGTCTTTTTGGAAATCCATCTTTCTGCTCTCTTCAATCTTTTGTACCTGCAAAAAAAATTGGTGTATATTTGGCTTATAAGTCTGTCGGATCTGATATGATGTAAATGTGTTGAATCTACACAAAATATATCTAGCTAGAAAATACTACACACATTTTTAGAGAGAAATTGTGAAAGAAGAAGAAGGAGATAAAGAATGGAAGAATTATCATTAACTGTAATGAATAATGAATAATTTCCACATGATATACTCGGTATAACTCAATGAATGTGCATTGGAGGAGAGCCAATGCACCACAGTGGTGGTATAGAGTGATCTGGACACACACCAATAGTTACGAGAGTGAACTTCCACCTAGTCTACTCTCTCATGAAGTTACGGGAGTGAACTGTCACCTAGATGAGTTAACTAGTCAATTAGTCTTTAGTTAACTGAATGAACAAAGTGTAGTGAAGAGTATATCAAGGAATCAAGGGTAATGTGCCATTATGGTGATAATCCCAAGGAAAGTGTGAATTAGCATGGTGATGATCCCAATGTCCCACGGTGACAAAACCAATGCATCATCTAGACTCAACTCAACTATTCAAACTGAAGTGTCATCTGAAAAAGAATATTCTCTAGGTGGAATATTGTCCCCTAAAATATAGGAGACTGGATAATGAATAATAAACAAGGAATTTCCTTAGGAAAAATAAATCCTAGGTGTGTGTGAAGTAACTCCAACATTTATAACTACCAAATGGTCAGAGGACTGAATCAATCCTTCGTTCTCTTTCCCGATTAATGTTACAATTATTACAAGACTATGATTTTTCTGCCAAATTCAGTTACAATGAGATAATCAAGCACGCCTCGGACGCTACAATTTTTTTTCTATGAGATTTCCCATTTCTTTAAGTCCTCAAGTATATCATCCACTCGACATAGCTATGTCCTTTCAAGGTTTGTTTCACTGTTGCAAATGGGAATAATAATTTTCGTCTTCAAATTTTTCTCAACACGTTGCACAAAATATTCAGTCAATGAAATAAATTTGGTGGGTTACATTTGTTGATTATTTGGATTGGTTGTCATTGATTTCAACCCTTGAAGAAAGTTCAGTTGCAAATTCTAGTAGCACAAAGTTTTGGGTAATGGAATCAAGTTTGTTTGATTTATAATAGTATGACTTTTTAATATATTTGAAGATAAGACTATTCTAGATGGATAGTACATGTCATGCCATTTCTAGTGTTATGTAGAGTGTCACATAACTCCTCACGGTTAGAGAGTTATGGCCATGTGAAGTTGAAGAACCCTCATGAGTCATCTAGAAGCCCCAAAAGGTCAAAGTAGTCAAAGTGGTTGAAAAGAAGAAATTATTTAAATAATAAAGTGAAGTGATGATTGGACTATAAGTCAAGTAGATGCAAAGTAAATTATTTAAATAATAAAGTTAATGGAGAACTTACTAATTGTGGAAAGTGGTCAAGTTAAGTGAAGTGGTTGGAAATGGGTTATCCCTAAAATAAGGAAAGTGGGTTAAGATGGTTAGAAGTGGGTTATCCCTAAAATAAGGAAAGTGGGTTAAGATGGTTAGAAGGAAACCCCTTGAGGAAGCTACATGAAAGTATAAATAAGAGGCAAAGGTCTCTCATTTAATCACCTATTGAATATCATTGAATATTTATTTTGTGAAAGGTTATTTTGGCAGGTATTATTGATAGAGAAAAGTGCGGCAGAAAAAGTGCAGCAAAAAAAGTGTGGTAGAAAAATCACGGCAGGAAAAATGTGGCAAAAAACATGCAGTATGAAAATCGCGGAAGGAAAATTGCAACAGAAAAAGTGCGGCAAGAAAATCGTAGCAGGAAAAGTGCGAATGAAAAAGTGTGGGAGGAAAATCATGGTAGGAAAAGTGCCTTAGAAAAACTACAGCAGAAAAATTGCGGTAGGAAAATTGCAGAAGGAAAAGTGCGGCAGAAAAACTATGGTAGAAAAGGTGCAGTAGAAAAACCACGACAGAAAAATCGTGGTAGCATAACGCTACAAGAAAAAAAAGGTATGGTTTTCATATGTGTAGTGTTGAACTTATGAATCTAGTTGAGGGTTTTCCTTGTAAATCTGTTGGATGCCCTCTTGGAATATTATGGATTATTGTAGAATGGTTTTGTGGAAGATCTATTGAAGTATATTGTTAGTACACTTAGTTTGATTTATTGGCATATCTTGTGGTGCATTGTGAGAGACACGTTTTAGTGGTATTGGTATATGAGTGGATTGTGAATAATACATCCTTGAGGCTACATAAAAGTGAGGTTATGGCACATGGTTTGATGTAAGGGTTTATGGTATTTGGTTATGGATAACTTGATGTATTGCTAAAGAACTTTTGATGGTTATATTGGTATATTCATTTGGTATATGGTTGAGGTACATGTTGGGTACATGGTTGAGACAAGTAGTTGATGAGTTGGTTGAGACAAGTAGTTGATGAGTTGGTAAATATTTATGAGTCATAGTTGATGTGTAGTTGATGCATGATTGGTACATACTTGGTACATGGTTTGAGGTATTTGTTAGTAGTATTTTTGAAACATGATTTATGGATGATGTAGCATAATTGTCTTGGTATGTTATTAGAAGCACATATTGATCTTGGTGATGATTATGAGTTGTTGTGATATGCTTGGTAAATTCACATCTTGGTGATATTGTGCATATGGTTGAGAGTTGTCTTAGTGAGTAGATCTAATTTAGTTGATAAGGTTGATGAGACAGGTTGTTGTGATAGGTTTTTTGGACAGGCTGTTGTGACAGGTTATTTGTACAGGTTTGGTGCATGGTTGATGCACTTGTTTATGGTACATGTTGAGGTATAGTTTTATTCATGGTACATGTTGGCACATTTTATTGGTATAGGTTGTTTATAGGTTGTTTATAGGTTATTGGTACAGGTTGATTACAAGTTGTTCGTTACAAGTTGTTTGGTGCAGGTTGATTGGTACAAGTTTACATCAGTATATCTCACAGTGATAGTGTGACAATGGTTCTATCATTCTACTTATATTTTAGCGTGGTTGGACGGGGAAAGGACAAGTGGTTGTAGCCACCTTTCGGTTGTATCCAACGAACATAGAGGGTTGTAGCCTCTTTCTAATTGTAGCTAGAGAATTGGGGAGTTGGAGCTTCCCTCAAGTTGTAGCCTGAGAAACTAGGGGTTTGGAGCCTCCTTCCAGTTGCAGCGATAAAACAAAGGAAGTTGGTGATTCCAATGAATGTAATTCTTAAAGACATATAAGAAAAATCATTATGTGGTTTTCTCCCACTTTGGGTTTCCATGTAAAAGCACAGGTGTACTTTGTATGATTGCTCATTTGTTCATTGTTTATTTACTCTTCAACTATTGCATGATAATGCTACATTGATACAACACTTGCATTTTTTGGTTAAAAAGGATTGTATTGATCTATTACTAATTCACAACCCACCCCCCTCCCCTCAATAATCCAACAATTGGTATCAGAGCAAGTTCCTTCAGGAAACAATTTAACCACTGGAAGGAGATCATGGATTATTTTGAGAATGGAGTACCAATGTTTAATGGTCAAAATGGTTTAAAGTATGAGATGTGGAGCAGAAGGACGAAAGTATTTTTACAAGCACAAGGACACTATATTTGGCTATCATTTGTTACAGGATATGATAGTTCAAAACATGAAAAGACTGTAGCGAAGAAGGAATTGAAGAAGAATAACAAAATAGAAATGGATTTCATCTGGGAAGGATTACCTAATTCGGTAAGAGAAAAGGTTGATAAATGTTCATCAGCCAAAGAAATTTGGGATAAGTTACCTAACATATATTATTCACCCATCACAGATTCAGAAAATGCCAAAGAAGATGTAGATATAGATCAAGAAGAATTATGTTCACTGTGTCAAATAGATTCAGAAGATGAAGAGTACATAATCACCAGAGGTATGTTGTTTTTCTTTAACTGTGAAAAACGTGAACATCTTGAAATAGAATGCAATGAAGGAAATGAGACAAAATAAATAATTGAAAAGGAAGACAATTATGAAGCAAAATTGATTAGTTCTTTAGATGAACTAAGAGAAGAAAATAAGTCACTCAAAACAAAGTTACCAACTTAACGAGAACTGTGACCTCAAAACAAGAACTCTAGCCCAAAAATATGATATTTTTGGGTAAAAAACACAAAATCAACCCCCAAATAAAAAAGTGTTGCTACCGGTAGCACCTTTTTTTCAAAGGTGGTTAAAATTAGGAATTGTTTGAAACCATGCCCTTGAAAATTCAAACAAAACCTTGACAGAACCATGAAATTGACCCTCAAATTGAAAAGTGGTGCTACTAGTAGCACCACCTTTTTTTTGGAGCTAAAACTATGACCTAATTGAAACCGTGGCCTTGACTATTGTCACCACTTTTTTTTTTTTAGTTAAAACTCTGGCCTAATTGAAATTTTGGCCTTGACCATTGACACCATTTTTTTTTTAGTTAAAACTATGACCTAATTAACACTATGGCCTTGACCACTAGCACCACTTTTATTTTTGAGTTAAAACTATGACCTAATTGACTTTGTGGCCTTGACCATTGACACCACTTTTTTTTTTTTTTACTTAAAATTATGACCTAATTGAAACTGTGGTCTTGACCACCTACACCATTGCAAAAAGAATAAAAAAATAAAATAGAAAATTGACTCCTAAATATAAGTGTTATAACTTAATAATTTATATATCATTTTATTTTATTTTATTAAATAATTTACATAAAAAAATAATTGAATTGGAAAAAAAATACTCTAAACAAATTCTTTAATTTAATGATTTTTTTTTTTTAAATAAAGAGAAAAATATTATGTTAAAAAATGATGAAAATTACATTTTTCTAATATTTTTTTAAAGTAACTTAAAATCTAAATTTTTCATAGAAAAAAAATTTATAACAATTTAAACATAAAATTTAAAGAAACAAATTTGAAAAAAAATATATGTATATAAAAAAAATTAAAAATAATAAAAAAAACTAAAACTAAAATACATTTTAGAAAAATATAAAAATAAAAATATGAAAAGTAAACTAAATTAAAAAACTACAATAAACTAAACTAACCTAAATTCATACTAAATTAAATTTTAAAACTTAAAAAATAGTTTAAAACTTAAAAGATAGTTTTAAATTAAATTTTAAAACTTAAAAAATAATTTTGAAATTTTAAACTACAGTAAACTAAACTAACCTAAATTCATACTAAATTAAATTTCAAAACTTAAAAAATAGTTTAAAACTTAAAAGATAGTTTTAAATTAAATTTGAAAACTTAAAAATAATTTAAAACTTAAAAAATAATTTTGAAATTTTGAAAATTAAAGAAGCGTTCTCCCTGTAGTCAATTTGAGAAATAGTTCTGAAATGATTTCAAGTGTGGATAGTCTTCAAATTTTTTTATTTTTAATCATGGAGCATGTTCTCCATTTGTGAAATTACAATTTTTCGATAAATGTTACAAACCTTTTGTAAATATGGAAAGAAACATAATTGTAAAATTTAAATAGTTTTGCTCTTAAAAATTCGTTGTGTGATTTGAATCATTGTCGGTAGCCTAATATTGTTTTTGGCTTGTTTATTTTTTGGATATAAGTACTCTAGAAGAATCTTTACATCTGGCGGTTGATATTGATTTGGTTTTTAAATGCCACGAATGCATAGGCCCGGAGGCGGATCATGTAAATTGGGCAGCAAGTCTATTGAGGATCGGGTGCTCCATATAGGCTACGTTGTTGTTTATCTCGCCTGACATATACGTTAACGCGGCTACGCACGGGTTGTTTGTGCCGCGTGGGGGTCGAGGGGGTGATGCCCGACATCGCCCCAGCCCCCCGTACCCTAAGCTCTGGTCCCGCGAGTCCATCGGATCGGAGCTTAGGCTGCGGGGGCTGGGGCAATGCCGGGCATTGCCCCCTTGACCCCCACGTTGTACAAACAA
>JASDQU010013143.1:39212-59038 GCA_032191745.1 Picea mariana | reverse complement strand
CTAGTTGAGGGTTTTCCTTGTAAATCTATTGGATGCCCTCTTGGAATATTATGGCTTGTTGTAGAATGGTTTTGTGGAAGATCTATTGAAGTATATTGTCAGTACACTTAGTTTGATTTATTGGCATATCTTGTGGTGCATTGTGAGAGACACTTTTTAGTGGTATTGGTATATGAGTGGATTATGAATAATACATCCTTGAGGCTACATAAAAGTGAGGTTATGGCACATGGTTTGATGTAAGGGTTTATGGTATTTAGCTATGGATAACTTGATGTATTGCTAAAAAACTTTTGATGGTTATATTGGTATATGCATTTGGTATATGGTTGAGGTACATGTTGGGTACATGGTTGCGACAAGTAGTTGATGAGTTGGTTGAGACAATTAGTTGATGAGTTGGTACATATTTATGAGTCATAGTTGATGTGTAGTTGATGCATGATTGGTACATACTTGGTACGTGGTTGGAGGTACTTGTTAGTAGTATTTTTGAAACATGGTTTATGGATGATGTAGCATACTTTTCTTGGTATGTTATTAGAAGCACTTATTGATCTTTGTGATGATTATGAGTTGTTGTGATATGCTTGGTAAATTCACATCTTGGTGATATTGTGCATATGGTTGAGAGTTGTCTTAGTGAGTAGATCCGATTTAGTTGATAAGGTTGATGAGACAGGTTGTTGTGATAGGTTTTTTGGACAGGTTGTTGTGACAGGTTATTTGTATAGGTTTGGTGCATGGTTGATGCACTTGTTTATGGTACATGTTGAGGTATAGTTTTATGCATGGTACATGTTGGCACATTTTATTGGTATGGGTTGTTTATAGTTTATTGGTATAGGTTGTTTGCAGGTTATTGGTACAGGTTGATTACAAATTGTTTGTTACAGGTTGTTTGGTGCAGGTTGATTGGTACAGGTTTACATCAGTATATCTCACAGTGATAGTGTGACAGTGGTTCTATCATTCTACTTATATTTCAGCGTGGTTGGATGGGGAAAGGACAAGTGGTTGTAACCACCTTTTGGTTGTATCCAGAGAACATAGAGGGTTATAGCCTCTTTTTGGTTGTAGCTATAGAATTGGGGAGTTGGAGCTTCCCTCAAGTTGTAGCCTGAGAAACTAGGGGTTTCGAGCCTCCTTCCAGTTGCAACTATAAAACAAAGAAATTTGGTGATTACAAAGAATGTAATTCTTAAAGACATATAAGAAAAATCATTATGTGGTTTTCTCCCACTTTGGGTTTCCACGTAAAAACACGGGTGTACTATGTATGATTTCTCATTTGTTCATTGTTTATTTACTCTTCAACTATTGCATGATAATGCTACATTGATATAACACTTGCATTTTGTGGTTAAAAAGGATTGTATTGATCTATTACTGATTCACACCCCCCCCTCCCCTCAATAATCCAACAATTGGTATCAGAGCAGGTTCCTTCAGGAAACAATTTAACCACTGGAAGGAGATCATGGATTATTCTGAGAATGGAGTACCAATGTTTAATGGTCAAAATGGTTTAAAGTATGAGATGTGGAACATAAGGATGAAAGTATTTTTACAAGCATAAGGACACTATATTTGGCTGTCATTTGTTACAGGATATGATAGTTCAAAACGTGAAAAGACTGTAGCAAAAAAGGAATTGAAGAAGAATAACAAAATAGCAATGGATTTCATCTGGGAAGGATTACCTAATTCAGTAAGAGAAAAGGTTGGTAAATGTTCATCAGCCAAAGAACTTTGGGATAAGTTACCTAACATATATTCTTCACCCATCACAGATTCAGAAAATGCCAAAGAAGATGTAGATATAGATCAAGAAGAATTATGTTCACTGTGTCAAACAGATTTAGAAGATGAAGAGTAAATAATCACCAGAGGTATGTTGTTTTTCTTTAATTGTAAAAAACGTGAACATCTTGAAATAGAATGCAATGAAGGAAATGAGACAGAAAAAATAATTGAAAAGGAAGACAATTATGAAGCAGAATTGATTAGTGCTTTAGATGAACTAAGAGAAGAAAATAAGTCACTCAAGGAAGAATTGATGAAACCAAAGTAAAGTGTTCACATTTTTTAAGAAGCCCAATAGGTCATTGAGAACTTAAGAAATCAGCTAGAAGAAGCTAGAAAGATCGAAGAAAATCTTGAATATCAAATGCAGTATTTGGAAGCCAACATAGAAACACATAAGGAAGAAGTAGAAATGAGAGAGAAGATATTGGAGGATCATATTAAGGAAATAACTAATGATCTAAACCAGCTTGAGGAAGTGTTTGGTCAAGAAGAGAAAGGAATTTAAGAAAAAATAATCACATTAAAAATTAATCTTGAAGAATCAAAAAGAATAGAATAAGTCAAGAAGTCTCTGATAATGAAGAAAGAAGAAGAGGTCGAGAAGCTTGAAGAAGTTGTCACATTGAGAAGTAAAATTGTCAATATCAACAAGAATGTTGAAAATAAAGAAACATCCACATCAGTTATAGTGAATGAAGATAAGCACTCTAGGTTTCTAGAAAAGAAGAATGAATAAAATAGAAAGAGTTATGTAGAAGTACTCAAAGGAAGGTGTTGGAGCCGGAAGTCACTCCTGGATTGCTAGCAGGAGCAGAGCCCGACGCCCATCAGAGTAATGTCACGATTTTTTTAAAGGGTGATCAAATGGAAGGAAAACTCAAAACAGCATTGTATCAACTCAGAGACCAGACCAGGCATGCATGAACGAGTGAGGTCTTGATAAACTTCAAACAGTGAATTGTAGATAAAGGGTAAGTAGGTGGAAGACTCGCATGAGAAAGGTGCAAAGGTCTATCATAAACATCAGGTTCATCATAGACTGGAGAAGAGTGCATTCAAATGCAAAAGCCTTTTACATTCAAACACATGAAACCAGAGGGCACAACAATGTCACAACAAATACTTTATCATAACAAGATTGTTAAATCCACGCGAATCCTTCAACTGTAGATTCTATGGCATAAGATGAAACAAATACGCAAGAAAGGAGAACTGTTTGTTATAAACCAAGAAGTCTCAAACATAGAGGCATAACCAGGAAACCAGAATGTCGCTGAAACTTTACAGTCGGGAGCTTAGATCTACCATCGATAGATACAAAAATGGCAAAAATGCCTACATATACTCAAAATGACAACAGCAGTGGAACCAAGAAACTGCATTGAAAGCTTTGCGTCTACATGGCTTCTGACACTCTGCAGCCGTAGTCTTTGACTAATCATGCAACTTGTGGCAGACGCGATAGATCTTATGATAGTTACATCGGCGAATCGACGTGCCTTTAATTCATTGTAGGACATCCCTATTATGGCGGAGGCGATGTCTAACCACCACCAACCGCTTCAATAACTGCTTCTTGGGATTGAAAACGGCCCAGCCAACTCAGCACTTCGGGATATGGACGGCTTCTCGCGCTACCACCTGGAACAACTGAAGAGCTTAAGGGAGAGGTATGAAGGCTAGCGTGGAGGATGAGGTACATGACAGGAATGGTGGTGCCGGGTTATAAGGGCATGGGAGAAGTGAAAATATGAGAGGGGGATGACGGAGGACATCAGATGGAGAAAAGAGGGGGGAAGAAGACAGGATGATTCACCTTCGGGTGAGAGGCTGACATGGAAAAGAACGAGAGACGTGGCAAGCAGTGAGTGGATGACGAGAAGAAGGGGAGACCACACGGACCAAAGAGGAGAGGTGAATGGATGACACACGGCAGCAGGGGAAAGGCAGAAGGGAGGATGAAATGACGGGGATAGGGCCCAGACTGGTTAATCACAGGGCAGTTGAGAAGGGTGGGGATGTATAAGAACCGTTGATCTGGGCGCCTCAATCGTGGCCGTCGGGAAGCTGCATATGGGATTCCGGACCCCCCCCCCTTCCGCTTAAAGGTAGAAAGGCGGGGGGGTCCGGAATGGTCTCTACCGCCGTTGATCTGGGCGCGCTCATCTAGACCGTTGGAGAGTTGCCCCCCTGATTCCGGACTCCCCCCCTGCTTAAAGGTCGGAAGGCAAGGGGGGTCCAAAATCCAACGTGCGCCGTTGATCCGAGCGCTCGAATCTGGACCGTCCGGATTTGATCGTCGCTTACCATGGGTGCATAATCACCCAAAACTTAGAACAAATGGGTTTTTAACCCTTCTTATGCATTCTACCCCCTTATACAAGAAGAATCGCTAACATTTGGCTCCATGGGGGATAGAGTCGTCCCTGTGATGCTCTAAGAACTCTTCCTGCAGTTCCAGTCGCCTTTCCGTTGGGCTATGGAGTCTTTATTAGGCCACAAAAATAAAAATGCAAACAAGAGAAAATACATGCTCGAAAGAGCTTATTTATATACAGTCCTAATGCTAAAAATATTTTACATGGGGCTAGGTGAAAGCTGACTTCCACCACAGCCAATCAAGTAACTTCTTGAAGGGAAGCTCTTGCCTTCTATCAGTGTTCTCAAACAATTGATGTAACCGTGATAGTAGAACGGTTACGCTCTTCAACTTCGTCTTACAAGATGAAGTTGAGATGGTATATGGCGGCTCCAAATTCTGAGGAAAATGCTACTCCATGTATTCGCTGACAGGGTCATCGAATGAGTAGCAAATTCTAGAAAATGGGCGACAAGCAGCCTTCTCTACCACACGGTTGTTCACCTGTGGCTGAACAACTCTGGTAAGCACAGGTTGGTGAATAAGTGGAGTAGGCTCACCGATCTCAGGTGGTGGCTTCTCGCTGACTAGATCTGTGCAGTCTATAAACTGCGTCCCCGATTGCTCCTCTGGTTCTGCTTCCTCTTCTTGGCTCTCCCGAGGGTCAGATTCGTAATCATCGTAAATAGGGCCCGTGGGGAAGTCATGCTCTCTGAACAACTTCTCGGTGACCTCTGTGCAGGCTGTAAATAACATTCCTCTTTGGTCCTCTTCCTGCTCTTCATAGCTCTCCGAGGGATCAGATTCATAATCATCATAAATAGGGACCATGGGAAAGATCTGTTCCTTCAACTGCTACTCAGGATGGCCGATTTCCTCGTGATAGTCTTCTTCAGCAAGTAGAGGATAAGGCTCTGCGACCTGCTCTTGTAAATCCAGCATATCAAGCTCAGACTCTGATTCGCAACTGTCATAAGTGGTCTGGCTCTTCTGACAAGCAAAAGGTGATACCGGGCTCTGTTGCTCCTCCACTGAATAGTCGTTAAGGCTGGGTGAGCACCAGACTTCTTCATCTTGCAAAAAGGGAACGCTCTCCAGATCCTCCTGTTCAATCCCAAATGTAAATACATCATGGGAAATCACGTGAAGAAAAAGAGAATAGTCCTCTTCCGCAACCATCCTTTCATTGCTCTGATCTGAGACAGCAAGCTCCTCGGGGGAAGACGCCAACTCATCTAATAAATCTTCATCAATCTCTTCAAAAGAGTTGTTCAGAGCGTCTTCCTCAAAGAATGGAAAATCTTCTGCACAGTCTTCATATTTCAACCATTCTAATTGGGCAGAGAGATCTTTCATCTGCTTCATCAGCTTACTCAGGGCTCCATCCTCCTCCCTGGGAACTTCATCACTTTCATAACTTGCCTTAGATGCAGGCGAATGTGGAAGAGAAAGGACCGAACTCTGATCCAGGTCATCAGGGTCCTCCTCACAGCTTTCGCCAGAAACAACTTTATCTTGTATAGAGTGGTGATATCCCTCACAACAGTTATAAGAGATTAACTCAGGGGGATACAGCCTCAGAAAATAGGTGGTGAAAGCTACGTGAAACTCCGAGAGTGAGGAAATGCTAGCAGGGGGTAAATAATGATACCATTCACGAGTGTCCCCTGCTAACGAGAACATGAACATTTTCAACAATACATCCTCATGATGTATCTCCCATTGATGCATGAGTTCATGAAACTTACCGAGGTGCTGAGCAGGGTCGTCTTTTTCACAGCTTCTAAAGATGGGCAAATAATCACCCCATTCATTTAGAGAAGGGACAACATTATGAAAACTAGGAATAGCAGAGAAATCAAAAGGAGCAAACCTGCGAGCAAGGATTTTCTCCATATCAAACCAGTAGAGTCGCCATTCGATCCTCGAAACATGGATTCGCCAGGTGAAATACGCGTAGCTTCAAATGTGCCTGGTCCTTGTTCACCATCAAAGGCCAGATCTTAACATTGTTGTTACCCCATGAATCTTCTTAGACTGAGAAAGCAGCTGCTGAAACCTTCTCGAGAAAGATCCTTAGGGTCGGCTTCCAGGCGTGCTGACAGTAGTCACAGCTGAAACAGTGATGTGGAAACAATGGAGTCACCACAGTGGAGTCACCAGGTGCACAACAACAATATTTAAGGGATCTGATGTCTGATGCACCTTCAGAATCAGAGGCTCAATGTCGTTCTGCCCAGGGAAAATCTTCAACTTCGTCCCCGGCAACGGCGCCAGAAATGTTGGAGTCGGAAGTCACTCCTGGATTGCTAGCAGGAGAAGAGCCCGATGCCCATCAGAGTAATGTCACGATTTGTTTAAAGGGTGATCAAATGAAAGGAAAACTCAAAACGGAATTGTATCAACTCAGAGACCAGACCAGTCATGCATGAACGAGTGAGGTCTTGATAAAATTCAAACAGTGAATTGCAGATAAAGGGTGAGTAGGTGGAAGACTCGCATGACAAAGGTGCAAAGGTCTATCATAAACATCAGGTTCATCACAGACTGGAGAAGAGTGCATTCAAACGAAAAATCCTTTTACATTCAAACACATGAAACCAGAGGGCACAACAATGTCACAACAAATCCTTTATCATAACAAGATTGTTAAATCCACGCGAATCCTTCGACTGTAGATTCTCTGGCATAAGATGAAACAAAGATGGAAGAAAGGATAACTGTTTGTTATAAACCAAGAAGTCTCAAACACAGAGGCATAACTAGGAAACCGGAATGTCACTGAAACTTTACAGTCGGGAGCTTAGCTCTACCATCGATAGATACAAAAATGGAAAAAATGCCTACATATACTCAAAACGACAACAATAGCGGAACCGAGAAACTGCATTGAAAGCTTTGCGTCTGCATGGCTTCTGACACTCTGTAGCCGCAGTCTTTGACTAATCGTGCAACTTGTGGCAGACACGATAGATCTTCTGACAGTTACATCGGCGAATCGACATGCCTTTAATTCATTGTAGGACGTCCCCATTATTGCGGAGGCGATGTCTAACCACCACCAACCGCTTCAATAACTGCTTCTTGGGATTGAAAACGGCCTAGCCAACTCAACACTTCAGGATATGGATGGCTTCTCACGCTGCCACCTGGAACAATTGAAGAGCTTAAGGGACAGGTATGAAGGCCAGCGTGGAGGATGAGGTACATGACAGGAATGGTGGTGCTGGGTTATAAGGGCATGGGAGAAGTGACAAGATGAGAGGGGGATGACGAAGGACATCAGATGGAGAAAAGAGGGGGGAAGAAGATAGGAGGATTCGCCTTCGGGTGAGAGGCTGACGTGGAAAAGAATGATACATGTGGCAAGCAGTGAGTGGATGACGAGAAGAAGGGGAGACCACACGGACCAAAGAGGAGAGGTGAATGGATGACACACGGCAGCAGGGGAAAGGCGGAAGGGAGGATGAAATGATGGGGATAGGGCCCACACTGGTTAATCACAGGGAAGTTGAGAAGGGCGGGGTCGTATAAGCACCGTTGATCTGGGTGCCTCAATCGTGGCTGTCGGGAAGCTGCATATGGGATTCCGGACCCCCCCCCTTCCTCTTAAAGGTAGAAAGGTGGGGGGGGTCCGGAATGGTCTCCACCGCCGTTGATCCGGGCGCGCTCATATGGACCGTTGGAGAGTTGCGCCCCTGATTCCGGACCCCCCCCCCGCCCCCCCACTTAAAGGTAGGAAGGCAAGGGGGGTCAAGAATCCAACGCGCACCGTTGATCCGGGCGCGTGAATATGGACCGTCCATATTTGATCGTCGCTTACCATGGGCGCATAATCGCCCAAAACTTAGAACAAATGGGTTTTTAACCCTTCTTATGCATTCTACCCCCTTATACAAGAAGAATCACTAACATAAGGAATCATGATTAGCCAAAATCTAATAAAACTATTGAAGATACATATTCAAGAAGACCATCCATGTTCAAGCCACAAAGAAGCTTTAACCATGATCATGATCAATGAAGGAAACATTTCAGAAGGACTACACCAAAAAGAATATCATTCACTCCCAGGTATGCAAATTTCTTTTATGGTCACTTTTTATTCGTACTAATTTTGGACATATGGTTGCAAATTGTAGGGATTATAAAAGAAATGTTGAATCAAGAAATGACTATGTGGCCCCACGTAACATTGAATGTTACAAATGTCATAACTATGGACACATAGTTAATGATTGTATAATCATGATTGTTACTTACATGAAAGAGAACATTGATATCATATATAAGAAAGAATGGATAAGAAAACATAAAGAACAAGTGAACAAAGACCAGGTCCCAGAGATCAAAAGATTGGAAATAAAACGAGATGAAGAAAATTCTACAGAGAAAAAGAAAGATGTCAGATACAGAAAGGTTTGGAAAATAACTAAAAGAAAAGAAGGACATGTAAATAAGGAACAAGTTGAAGAGATTGTACTTTCAGGCATTGTAGTGAAAGATGAATCCAAAAACAAAAAGAAAGAAGTCAGAGCTCAGAGAGATGATGAATATACCAATGAAAATGATGATAAATACACATCAGAGCGAGAATTGTTCTGAGCCATCCATCTTAGAGACTCCCAGGTAACATGAATATTAGAAGGGGGGATTCTATGCAATATTTGTGATAGACCAAAGAACCATCCTTCGAGCAGATTTCAGAGTTTGAGTAGACAGATCCAGAGCAATCAATTAGAAGAAGTACAGTTTGATAGATTAATCAGTTGTAGCAGTTAATACTTCATGATAGTATAGCGATAAATGGGTCATCATTATGGACAATTGTGAAGTAGATTCCTGGAAAGTATGGAAATAGATGGATTTTTAAGAACACTTAGCAGGTTTGGAGAGATATATGATAGTAGACGAGAGAATGGATTCATAGATTGGTTCAGAGAGTGGTTCAAAGACAAAGGAACATTATCATAATAGATGTTAATTACACAAGAAATGGCTCGAATAATGCTAATGGATTTCAAATTGACAGATATATTTTTGGACACATGCAGTGCATACAAAAGTTCACATTCAAAACAAAGTAATGCTCAGAAACAACAATGACAAAAATCCCTACAAGATATGGAAAGGAAGACCAACAAATGTGAAGAACTTCAGAATATTTGGAAGCAAATTCTACATAAAAAGAGAAGAATGACACTTGGGAATTGGTTCCAAGAACAAAGAGTAAGAATGTGATTGGCACAAAGTGGGTTTTCATAAATAAATTGAATGAAGATGGACAGGTTACAAGGAACAATACTAGATTGGTATGTAAAGGATACACACAGGTTGAAGGAATCGAATTTGAAGAGACATTTTCCCCAGTTGTCAGAATGGAAGCAATCCAATTTCTCTTAGCTTATGCGTGCTCCAAGAATATTAAAGTGTATCATATGGACGTGAAATCAACTTTTATAAACAGGGAACTTGAAGAAGAAGTATACATTGAACAACCAAAAGGATTTCAGTTTTCAGATAATGCAGATTGTGTGTGTAAATTAAAGAAGGCCTTGTATGGTTTAAAACAGGCTCCTAGAGCATGGTACTCTAGACTGGATAAATATCTATAGCAAGCAGGGTTCAACAAAGGAAGTGCAGACATCAACCTCTACATCAAGAATAATTTTAAATGTCATTACTCAGAGAACTATTGTTCTTTTTGGGTCTTCAAATACGTCAAAGGAACCAAGGAATTTTTATTTCTCAAACTAAGTATATCATATAAATTCTAAAGAGGTTTGGAATGGAAGATTGAAAACCAATTACCACTCCTATGCAAACCAGTTGAAAGTTGAGAAAAGATGATGATTCAAAGTATACATACCATAGGCAATACAGGTCAATGATTGTTAGCCTACTATATGTGCCAACATCTAGACCAGATGTAATGCAAGTAGTTGGATAGGTGGCACAATTTCAAGCAGCACCAAAGGAATCACATGTCCTAGCAGTGAAAAGGATTTTCATATATCTCAAAGGAACATAAGGGCTTGGATTATGGTATCCAAAAGGAAAGGATCTATCACTTATTTCCTACATAGATGCAAATTGGGCAGGTTTCATTGATGATCGACGAAGCACTAGTGGAGAAATGTTCTACTTTGGTGAGTGTTTAGTATCCTGGCTAAGAAATAAATAATCATCAATATCTTTATCTACATATTAAACAAAGTATATTGCAGCAACAACATGTTGTAAATAGTTTCTATGGATGAAACAAACTCTGACAGATATACAAGTTGAGTATGATAAGCCCATTCCAATCTATTGTGATAATACAAGTGCCATCAGTATCTCAAAGAACACGATGATGCACTCCAACATGAAGACCATTCCAATAAAGTATCACTTTCTATGAGAACAGGTTATAGATAAGAACATCATAGTTGAATATGTGGGAACAAAAGAATACGTGGAAGGAATATTTACAAAACCACTTCCACATGAATCCTTTAAGTATCTTTTCCAAAGACTCAGAGTAATTTCTACTCCAAAATGAATGTTTTTGAATGCTTATCTTATATGTCTTAGATTTACACGAGGAAGCACTATAAAGAGGACAGATCAAGTCGGGAGATCTGTTTCAAGAAGAGTTCAGTTAGGGGGAGTATTCCCAAGGATAGTTCAGTTAGGGGGAGCAGCCACAGATGGAAATATACCTTTGCCAATGATGACAAAGGGGGACATATTTATCAAATGTAGATAAAAGAGGCATGATTCTAGGGGGACCGATGGTCACAGGAAGAGAATGAGTGATATGAATTTAGTATTGCATCGTAGTGTTGATGTCAATGCCAAAGGGGGGGATTGTTGATTATTTGGGTTGGTTGTGATTGATGTCAACCCTTGAAGAAAGTTCGGTCATGAATTTTGGTAGCACAAAGGTTTGGGTAATGGACCCAATTTTGTTTGATGTATAATCGTATGTGTTTTAATATATTTGAATATAATACTATTCTATATGAATAGTACATGTCATGCAATTTCCGGTGGTATGTGGAATGTCACATAACTCCTCACGGTTAGATAGTTATGGCCATGTGAAGTTGAAGAACCCTCATAAGTCATCTAGAAGCCCCAAAATGTCCGAGTAGTCAAAGTGGTTGAAAAGAAGAAATTATTTAAATATTAAAGTGAAGTGATGAGTGTACTATAAGTCAAAGTAGATGCAAAAGAAATTATTTACATAATAAAGTTAATGGAGAACTTACTAATTGTGGAAAGTTGTCAAGTTAAGTGGACAAGTGGTTATAAGTGGGTTAGCCCTAAAATAAGGAAATTGGGTTAAGATTATTAGAAGGTAACCCCTTGAGGAATCTACATGAAAGCATAAATAAGAGGAAAAGGTCTCTCATTTAATCACCTATTGAATATCATTGAATATTTATTTTGTGAAATTTTATTTGGGTAGGTATTATTGATAGAGAAAAGTGCAGAAGAAAAAGTGTGGAAGTAAAATCATGACAAAAAAAGTGCAGTAGAAAAATCATGGCAGGAAAACTGCGACAAAAAAAGTGTGGTATGAAAAGTGCAGCAAGAAAATCACAGCAGGAAAAGTGTGGCAGGAAAATTGTGGCAGGAAAAGTGTGGCAGGAAAATCACGAGAGGAAAAGTGTGGCAGAAAAGGCATGACAGAAAAACCGTGGTAGAAAAATCGCGGTAGAAGAATGCTACAAGAAGAAAAAGGTGTGGTTTTCATATGTGTAGTGTTGAACTTATGAATCTAGTTGAGGGTTTTCCTTGTAAATCTGTTGGATTCCCTCTTGGAAATTTAGGGCTTGTTGTAGAATGGTTTTGAGGCAGATCTATTGAAGTATATTGTTAGTACACTTAGTTTTATTTATTGACATATCTTGTGGTGCATTGTGAGAGACACTTGTTAGTGATATTGGTATATGATTGGCTTATGAATGATACATCCTTGAGGCTACATAAAAGTGAGGTTATGGCACATTGTTTGATGTAAGGGTTTATGGTATTTGATTATGGATAGCATGATGTATTGCTAGAGAAATTTTGATGGTTATATTGGTATATGGTTGAGGTACATGTTGGGTACATGGTTGAGACAAGTAGTTGATGAGTTGGCACAAACATGAGGTGTATAGTTGATAATGTTGGTATGAACTAATGAGTTATAGTTGATGTGTAGTTGATGCATGATTGGTACATAGTTGGTACATGGTTGGAGGGATTTGTTAGTAGTATTGTTGACACATGGTTTATGGATGATGTAGCATACTTGTCTTGGTATATTATTAGAAGAAGATATCAATCTTGGTGATGATTATGAGTTGTTGTGATATGCTTGTTTGATGCACATCTTAGTGATATTGAGCATATGGTTGAGAGTTGTCTTGGTGATTGATGTTGGTGAGTAGATCTGATTTGGTTGATAAGATTGATGAGACAAGTTGTTGTGATAGGTTTTTTGGATAGGTTGTTGTGACAGGTTATTTTTATAGGTTTGGTGCATGGTTGATGCACTTGTTTATGGTACAGGTTGAGGTACAGGTTGATGCATGGTACACATTAGCACATGCTATTGGTACATTTTGTTTACAGGTTATTGGTATAGGTTGTTTACAGGTTATTGGTATAGGTTGATTATAGGTTGTTTGTTATAGGTTTTTTGGTGCAGGTTGATTTGTACATGTTTACATCATTATATCTCACAGTGATAGTGTGATAGTGGTTCTATCATTCTACATATATTTCAGGGTGTTTGTACAGAGCAAGGAAAGGTGGTTGTAGCCACCTTTCGGTTGTAGCCGAAGAAGATAGGGGTTTGTAGCCTCCTTCTAGTTGTAGCCATATAATTGGGGAGTTGGAGCTTCCCTTAGGTTGTAGCCTAAGAAACTAAGGGGTTGGAGCCTCCTTCTAGTTGTTGATGGAAAACAAAGGAAGTTGGTGCTTACAATGAATGCATTTCTTAAAGACATATAAGAAAAATCATTCTGTGTTTTTCTCCCTCTTTGGGTTTCCACGTAAAAACAATGGTGTTCTGTGTATGTGTATGATTTCTCATTTTTTCATTGTTTGTTTAATCTGCAACTATTGGATGATAATGCTACATTGATATAACACTTGCGTTTTATGGTTAAAAAGGATTGTATTGCTCTATTTCCGATTCACCCCCCCTCTCAGTAATCCAACATTATTAACCTTGCATCTATAATTTCCACACTGATTTTACTGATTACTCAAATGGACTTCATGCTAAGATTTCTCTTGATTTCCACATCTTCAACCATTTTTTAAGTCGATGAAGGATTTTCTAAATCCCTCAAGGGGTCCATCCTGAACTGTGGAAGTAGGTTGTTGGAAGACTTCCATAGTTCTTTGCTTGTTGTAATGACCCGCCATCCTGAACTGTGGAAGTAGGTTGTTGGAAGACTTCCATAGTTCTTTTCTTGTTGTAATGACCCACTCCTAGTTATTCTTGATATCCGCAATCATTTTCATCCCCGTATTCAACAGTCAAAGATATTTGATTCTATGTTTATCTGAATATGCAGGCAAGGTTTCAGGGGAGTTTTGAGGATATATTGCCATTCTATGACCCTACTATAGGCTTCTTGGTATTTTTTATATTTTTCCTACATATCTTTCACCAACATACTCAATTTCACTTGATCATATTTTTCCTTCAATATATTATTAAGTTCAAAGAAGAATTTCTTCTGGGAGTCCTGATGTTATTCATTCATTTTGATTTCCTCTTATCTAATTATTTCTATGACTACCATTTTTTTCTTACTTTCTTCCACGGTGTTCTCATGAAGTTGATTAACTTGTTGCAGTTTCCTAACTTGATCTTTTATTTTTTCATTGTATTGTTGATCTCTAATTCTTCTCCTTTGAGTTTAGTTATCTCTTGAGCATGTATTATTATGATATTTTCTATCTCATCTTGATATGTCTTTTGATTCATCTCGATCCTTTTCTCAAACTTTGTAGTCAATTCCTATTCTCGGAGTTGGATCTGTCTCTGCATTTCTCCCCTATAAGTATGCTCTGGTTTTGTGGCCTTTTCCCTAAATTTGTTGGAGATGGAACTTTTACCGTGTCTACAAAATTTTGCAGTTCTTTTATTCTTAGTTTAGAAACATCTAGTCTATCGACCATTTCATGAAAATACATACAGTTAGCACTGAAAAAAGAATTCACGATTGATATTGCTCGGATAACATTATTTTTTGGGTTTGAGCCTGCTTTCCATCTAATGTACCTCTCAATTGTATCTATATTTACCCCTCCTCTTTTCCTTTTGGAAGTTCTTTTCTCAGGAGATTTAGTCTTATATCTATAGTAATATTCTCCAACTGCTACAACTACACAGTCAACACCTAACCTAGGTATTGTGATTGAGAAACTTACTAGTATGGATGTCAAGGGAGTTCATTATTCCAAGGGAACCATAACCATATTGATGTCAGGGTTTGTTGTGACATTTTTATTGATTTGTTCATGTTCTTCCCTAGGAGGTTTAGCAATGTTTATGCTTCCTTCCTTGTCTCTCTTGGTCAGATATTGGTTTTTTCTCTTCTTTGACATCTTCCATTGAGTTTTGACCTTATTCTATTATTGGTACCTCTATTTATATCTGTCTTCCTTTCTAGACAATTGTACATCCTTTTGTTTCCTATCTAGTTCCATGACTTCATGTTTGTCCTTATCTTGCTGAAGAAATATTTTAAATTGTTCTATTCTCAAAAATTTGTTTTCATCTTAATATTTGTTGAGTTGTTCCCTGACCAAGTCACTAGGGAGCCTTTTCAATACTTCTTGAAAATGTGCAGCTCCTCGGAAAATATCCTCACCATATCTAGCATGATGAGATGTCTACAATGCCAATTTGTCATCTTTCAAGTGAGAATAGACTACATTTTGAGGGTCATATACCTTCTTTTCTTCAATGCATAGACATATTTCTTACAAGGATACTGCTACCTTTTTTATTGTTTAGGAGAGAGTATTGTCCCATGTGAATAGGGAAAATTGACCAATTCTTCTTATTCTTCTCTGATATATATGTTGTAACCCCTTTGTCTATTTTTTATACGCCACTTAACGGGACAACAATTTATCACGTACATACTTGGGAAGAATATGAGGTGGTATTGTAGCTCCATAAATGCTAACATATGTATAGTATTTGGTCATGTACCAATCCCCTATCCCTTTCAAATATTTGATGGCATCATGAGATATTCGGTGAGGGTGAACCCCCAAAATGATTTTTTGTAAGGGTGTCGTAAAGTAATCCCAAATATCATAAATATGGTTCTTGTATTTCACTTCCCAAAACCAAGAGAAATATTCATGAATTAGGGATTTTATTGAATCTCGGATCCAATTAAAAGCAAGAAATATGTGTTCTACACAGACTACATATATATGATAAGTTTTCATATAAAACACATGGATTTTCATACTTTTAGCTTCCCAAACGTGAGATGATATGTTGAATGATAAAATCTTGGCCGAATTGAATGCTTTCCTAGTTTTGAACACTATATAGGCCATTGAAAACCATTCCATTCGAAAATGGGTGTTCGTTTCTTCGCCATAGAGTCTACATATCATTGCATTCAAAATCTTGTAGGGATATTTCAGATAGAAATCAAGAACATTTATTTGTCCTTGTTTTACTAGAAAATATTCATCCACGAACCGATCTTCTATCACTGTCTCAAAGTACTTGCAATCTATCCTGAATTTGTCTACGGAGGATTCATCCAAGGCAACAATAGATTCAGGAATTTTATATCGGATCCTGAGGTCCTCTTCTCTAAGAGATGCAATAGGTCTGCTAGAAATATTGAATACCATCCCAACCTCTTTCTATATGTGCATGAAGCAGCATATCACAACATCATTGTAATGGAAGAGGCTCGGGAGAGATACAACAATATGTATCCCGCTCAGTTTGATATTCATGTATTCTTCAATGTCCTCATCCTCGGTCATATACTTATCTTCACGAAATATTTGATATATATCCTGCTATATCACATAATGTTCTATACCATTAGGGTTGTTTGAATCTATAATGTTGAAGGACTTTATACTTGTAACATTAACAGGAAAAACAACCGCTTGGCCCTTTCTTCTATGGGTCTGCATTGTGGATAATCTGTCACCTGCATAAATAGCCATTAAAAATAAAATCACTTATTTGATTTAACTGTAGACAAGAATTTTTTTTTAACTTATTCAATATATACCTACTATCCTGAGAAGAAAAAACCATAGAAGAAATTCCTCGGTTCTTATCCTTAAGGCGATTGCTCAGCTCTTAGTATTTTTCACGATCGGGTTTATGCTTATTGTTCGTGTCCAATATTTTTCTATTATTAATTCTCACTTAGACTATATAGAAATCAATGTCATTTGTGATACAAATAAGACCAGGTGAGATGTACTAATTTTCATTAAATTTGTTCTCAAGGTGATCAATTACATATTATTTTTAGCATACATTAGAAACGATGGGTTTAGTAGGAAAAATTCCCTTGCTGGGAAAATCAATTTCGAAAGGTCGTTCAAAGAGGAAAATTTCCTAACCTTGTCATCATTGGTGATTCCAAAATCATTCGTGCAACCTCTCCATATCATCCTCTGACGATGATAATGTTATTTGAGTAAAATATATCAATAGGATATCGCCACGTACCCACATATGGATGTTTAATACCATTTTCAAAATCTTGTAGAAAGGTGGGACATAATTGGTCCTCGTGATGGGTTTAATACCAATTGTATCTTGACAATTGTGAAATTAACCATGAGGTCATTGTCTTCAACATGATAATTTATTTGCAAGTAAAGATCACACAGTCATTTCCTTGATGACATCAATATAAAGGCATCATCGTCAAGATTTCATTTTAGAGCACGTTGAAGGGTGGAGAGGAAAGTGATGATGATGAGGTAAATGATAAGATTAAATGCATCGAACAAGGAGGTTATGAAACTTTGAAATTTTCAGTGGTTCCCTTCGCCAACATTTGGAGCTTGCAAGATAGTGTAGAAGTGGTCTAGAGAGACAAACCTACATATTAGTGAAGAGCTCATATTCTCTATTTTCAATGACCATATGAGAACAATACGCTCATAAGTGGATAAATAGTGAGGTAGGTAAGGAGTAGTGTCTTGAAATTCTTTTAGTAATATGATTTCTCACGAAAACTAATGGTTTTGGTGGGGGTGTTGTGTTCTCACAACAAATGGTAACTTGCATGGGAGAACTAGTTATCTCTGTTACAAAATAAACACCAAATAATGTTCCTCATGTCTTTGAATTCGTCACAAAAGTTACAGGCTAACCAATATTGTGGACCCCACAAAAACTAGTAGATTGAAAGGATAAGGATATTGTTACCGTGTTAGGTGATCTTCGAGATAATTCAAGAGAGAGCATTAAATATGGGGAAACTTAATTTATCTTGAGAATCTGGGAGGACAAGAACACCATAACAGATAATATTTGATTGTTTTAAGACCACAATGTATTCCTCGTCTCTTTTTCTTGGAATTGCTTCATTGGAAGTGAGCATCCATAGCCCCGATGAGGTTTCCTTAGTATCATACAATCATAGACCCTCTTCCATTGATCGTCCATAGCCCTGACATGTTTACTTATATTTCCCACACTTATAATAGTTTTGGATTACTGAGAGGGGGGGCGAATCAGTAATAAAGAAATCTAATCCTTTTTAACCATAAAATGCAAGTGTTATATCAATGTAGCTTTATCATCCAATAGTTGTAGAGTAAATAAACAATGAACAAATGAACAATCGTACACATACACAGTACACCACTTTTTTTACGTGGAAACCCAAAGCGGGAGAAGACCACATAATGTTTTTTCTTATATGTGTTTAAAAATTTCATTAATTGGAAGAACCAACTTTCTTTGTTTTCCAACTGCAAATTGGAAGGAGGCTCCAACCCCCTAGTTTCTCAGGCTACAACTCGAGGGAAGATATAACTCCCCAATTCTGTGGCTACAACCCCCTATGTTCTTCAGCTACAACCAGAAGGTGGCTACAACCACCTGTCCTTTCCCCATCCAACTACCTGGAAATATAAGTAGAATGATGGAACTAGTGTCACACTATCATTGTGAGATATACTGTCATAAACCTGAACCAATCAACCTGCACCAAACAACCTATACCAATAACCTGAACCATGCATCAACCTGTACCATAAACAAGTGCATCAATCATGCACCAACCTATACCTCAACATGTACCATCAATGAGTGCATCAACCATGCACCAAATATGTACCAATCATGCATCAAATACACATAAACTATGACTCATCAATATGTACCAACATCATAAAGTATACACCTCATGTGTGTGCCAACTCATCAACTAATTGTCTCAACCATGTACCCAACATGTACCTCAACCAAAATACCTTGTCCATTTCATCATCCGAATCTGATTTGTAACTCTATAACAGACTTGGTGTATATGATCACATACTTGCAAACTTTACTCAACAAGAGACTGTCATTTTCATCAAATTTTACTTTAGTCTCACATGACTAGTTTTGGATTAGTCAACAACCCTAACTTGCAATAATCATAACTATGTACCTATAATGAATAAAGATATGAAAATAGTACACAATGTTATCCAATGTATTATATGCAATTCCTCTAGGTTTTACTGTTTGCAACCTCTCATAAAAGCAGTTATAGAAAAAATGGCATACCTTGTTGACTTATGGATTATTCTAGAGAGCGAACTTGTAGAGCGTACCCCACATGTAATATTTGTTGTATGGATCTGAATATGTTACAAAAAATACTACTGTCTATACTCTAACCAATACATTTTGTCTTACTAAATTTGTATTTTTTATGAAGAAGTTATGATTCTTTTACCCGAAACACCTATTCTAGACTAGTTTCAGTACTAGCCACAAACCCTATTTTCCACAGAGTGTAACTCCAAAACTACAACGACCCACCAGCTAAATTTTTTATCATAGCTACTTGGATATGTTTCCTAAATGGCCTCCATATTTCATGTTCTGAATCATTCTAGAAAAAACATTATTGTGAAAATGGTGAGATGACCTGTAAATAACATACCTTAGAAAGCATCATCAAAAGAATTTATCCTCCCTTGAATTTTGGCCTTCTTTACTTCACCTTCCCTTTGAAATTCACCTTATATATCCTTTGGTTACCTCTGTCACTTGTGTATATTTAATATGATCAAGTGTAATAAAATGAGATACCCTCACCTGTTATTTATACTTTTATGTAGCTTCCTCAAGGGGTTACCTTCTACCATCTTAAACCACTTTCCTTATTTTAGTGCTAACCCACTTCTAACCACTTGTACACTTAGTAATTTATCCATTAACTTTATTATTTAAATAATTTCTTTTGTATCCACTTTTAATTATAGTACACTCATCACTTCACTTTATTATTTAATTTCTAAAATCTCTTAAACCACTTTCCTTATTTTAGGGCTAATCCACTTCTAACCACTTGTCCACTTAGTAATTTCTCCATTAACTTTATTATTTAAATAATTTCTATTGTATCCACTTTGACTTATAATAAACTCATCA